>APFE030613908.1:95773-115357 GCA_000404065.3 Pinus taeda
AATGGGAGACCATTTCTATGGATTTTATCACTGGACTACCTCTTACTTCTCAAAGACACAATGCCATTTTGGTAGTGGTGGATAAATTAACAAAAAGCGCCCATTTCATTCCCGTAAGAAATACTTACGATGTTGCTGACGTAGCTCGAGTATTCATAAATGAAATTATCAGATTTCATGGAGTACCTAAAAAGATTATATCCGATAGAGATTCGCGATTCACTTCTAGATTCTGGACTTGCATGCAAACAACCTTAGGTACTCAGCTAAATTTAAGCACTAGTTACCATCCTGAGACTGATGGGCAAACTGAAAGAGTAAATCAAGTACTTGCAGACATGTTGCGAATGTATGTGATGGATCAACAATCACACTGGGAAAAGTACTTACCCTTAGTCGAATTTGCATACAAGAACAGTTACCACAGTTTGATTGGGATGCCTCCATTTGAAGCTTTATATGGCAGACCTTGCAGAACACCGTTAAGTTGGGACAGGTTAGAAGATCGAGTGATAATAGGACCAGAATTAATCCATGAAATGGAAGCGCAGGTAAGACAAATTAGACAACGATTAAAGGAAGCCTAGGATAGACAAAAGAGTTATGCTGATGCTCACAGAATTGATAGGAAGTATGAAGTAGCGGATCAAGTTTTCATCCGCATCAAGCCAAATAAAAGTACTATTCGATTCGGAAAAGGGACAAAGTTGTCACCCCGATTTATCGGACCATTTAAAGTCATGGAAAGAGTTGGACCTGTTGCCTATCGTCTTGCTTTGCCACCTCACCTGCATAGAATTCATGATGTATTTCATGTTTCTGTATTAAGGCATTATATAGCTGATCTATCTCATAAACTTCAATGGGAGGAATTGCAGGTATGAGACAAGGGAGTCGTAACGGTCGAACCGTTACGTATACTGGAACGTAGGGTTCGATAGCTGAGGCACTGCCTGGTGGACCAAGTTAAGGTCCAATGGGACAAGTATAGTCCTGGATCAGCAACTTGGGAAAATACAGGGGACATATGTCAAAGATACCCTAATCTATGTCAATTTTGAAGAACTTTAAACTATGTTTAATATATATTTACTTCACTACAGTTAGAGACTCAGAAACATTTTGAATGATTATAGATAAACGTGAAATTTTGTGACATAATATATGTTTAATTTCTGCTGGTACATGGATACCAAAACGATATGTGTGGTTCATTTTATTAAATTATAGTTGTCAAGGTAAAGTTAAAGACAGTTAAATGAAATTAAGATATTATAAATCCGTTTTATTTATGCATGTCAGCATGAACAATAGAATAGAAGTCAGGAAGTCAATACATTCTAGATGAAAGTCAAAAGACATGCATGGAATATGGCAACATATGTTATACTGTAGTGTTATATATGAATAATACATGAGTTACTTTGTATATGTTGATGCACATTTTACAAATGCATGGGTAAGTGTATGATTGCAGATAATAAGCAGTTACCGGGATGACCACGTGATGACAGAACCTTAGAACAATTAAAGCTCAAAGTAATTCTATGATAGGGTATTAGCCCTAATTCTACCGGGAGGGGTGGAGGTGTTACTCATCGTTTATCCTCCGAACCCTAGAGTCATGGGAGGACTGTGCGGATCACGCTCCCCTAGACGTGTGATGATGACTACCGGATGCCTACTGGGAATCAGGTCGGTGTAGCTGACGCTGTCACCTTAGAGTTTATGAATGGTCAGGTCAGTAAAACTGACGCCATGGCATACTCCGGTAGAGAACGGATAGGATGGGAGCAGAAGAGATTAGGAAGGATAGGATGATTTTAGAATAGCTTGGGAACCTGGATAGGAAAAGTCATGTCCATTAAAACCTTAAACCTAAAAACTCTAACTTCGGGACGAAGTTTTCTGAAGGGGGAGTGCATGTAACGACCCATCTTTAAATACACATATTATATGCTCCTGTATAAAAAAAAATAATAAAAAAATATAATAATAAATAAATAAAAATGATATTTATAAAATTAGAATAAAAATCAAGTATTAATATCAATAATTAATTAACCTAAAGTTCTAAAGTTTATATTAAAAGAAAACAAACATAAATAAAGTGATAAGGTACATATCCAATATTATAAAGTTATAAAAGGGTACATATAATATGATAAGGTACATATCAAATATTATGAAGTTGTAAAAGGGGTACATATATGGTTAATAGAGATGTAATAATACTATAATAACCATAACACCTTTATGAGGGTAAAACACTATAAAACCTAAATACTTCATATAAACACCTGTACGGGAGGATGACTCACGCCTTGAGGAAGATGTCACCGCGGGAGAAAGCGGTGGAGTTGCTGGTGTACAGGGCGGCCACTGCTAAACCTAGTTATAAAACCGCAGATAAGGGGTTGAGTTGAGGGGAGAGTGGAGGGCAGGAGAACACCAGGAGCAGAAAATCAGGAGGACAAACCAGAGGAAGAAGATTGACCATTGGAAGAGCTTTAATCAGTCTGAGGTTCTAGGCACGGGGGCAGTGAGCTTCTACCAGAAGCTTACTGGATTGAGCAGCCAGGCTCTGCTCAGTTTGGCTGGGAGGAATTGGTTTCCCGGTAATTGGATCAGAGTAACCACAGTGTCATCAACTACACCAGAGCAGGCAGCAGTTCAGGTAGGTGTTCAAAATCCCTTACGGTTACTGTATTTCAGTTTTGGTCCTTACTATATTTCTATTCTGGTTCTTACCGTATTTCAGTTTATGGTTATTACAGCTATGTTATACCTTTATAGTACAATTTTAAAGCTTGCCCATTAATGGGCAAAGTTAGCCTCTCACCATCTAGATGGCCAATGGGGAATGAATTCTCACCTGCAACTTCAAGAATTATATAAGGGCATGTTGACCACTCAGTGTCAACTACCCCTTGAGCGGAGTACAGTGCGGAGCAGTCAGATTTATTTTTATTTATTTTTTATTTTTTTTATCAGATTTCATCATCATCCTGGTCATCATAATGTAATCCAAATTTTGTAGCCCTATGGGCTATGATGTAAAAATAATTCTAGTATGTTTATAAAGCCATGTAAAACATCTATGTAAGCCTATGATTTTTATCAAAGAATTTCACTCTAGGGAGTTTTTTTTCCTTTGCCAATTATTTTTGTTTTTAAACATTTATAATTAGCAATTTTTTCCTCCCGAGCATGCCCCAAATCTAGAGTGGGGCTTGATGGTGAGGTCTTAGGTGAGTCCTAGTGTATAGAGTCTATGTAAATTATCATACTAGATCATCTGTAAAGTGTCGCAGAATTTGGTTTAGTGTAGAGGTCATATTTTTATTGCCAAAATTTCCCTTCTAAAATGGGATGTCTATGTAATATTTGATGTAAAAGGTGTTTTCTATAGAGGTTCTAGGGGGTTTGGGTACTCAAAATTATACCTCAAATCCTAAAATTTCTATCTTGACACAATTTGAGGGTAGAAAAATATGTCTAAAGCCCTCTAGAGTCATTATTTTATTTTCTAGCAAAAAATGACAAAATAATTAGCCAAAAAATTAGTCAAAAATCAAATTGAGAGAAAATAAAAATTTCTCCAGTTGGAAAAATAATTAAAAAGGAAATGTGTACTTTCCAAAAAAGGGATCAAACTAAAAGTTGAGAAAAGTCTCATTTCTAAGGCAGAAAAGTCCCTCAAAAATTCGTTGGGCCAGAAAGAAAATATTTCTCAAGGGAAACCAATTTTTTCTGGTCCAGGTGGTTGTTTTGAATGAGGGAATTTCAAAAAAGATATTTTTGAAGATATTCCAGTGGTCCAAAAGCACCTAGAGGTCAAATATTGGTCCATCCAAGTCATCAATCAAGGAAATCGAACTTTTCTATGGATCTGTGCAACAATAATCAACGGTTCGAATTATTTTGAGGAGGATGACGCCATGGATAAAGTCAACTAGCAGTTTTTTCCACTTGAAGGCTCTCACACTCTCATTTTTCTATATAAGGAAGCTCTAAGCTCCTCAACAACAAGAATGTAAAATCTTGAGCTCTTGGTCAAGTGAAGCTTTGCTACCTTTGTAATATTCTTTCTGAGCAATAAAGTAAAGTCTTTGGAGGCAAAGCTATGGTGTTATTCTTCAGTTATATGGTGATATCTTTCTGATCTATTGTGCTTAATGTTCTACTAATGTTTTATTATTGTTATTTCCACAAGATATTGAAGATTCATTGGTGTATAGTTATCTTGCATCATTGTTTAGATCTAGAGAAACCTTTTAGGATTTAGTAGATCTATTTGTTTTCAGTTAAACCCTTAGACTCCTCTTCCACTGTGCTATCCAAATCTCTATGGATCTAACAAAAATCCTTTCAAGTGTGTAGAAAATAATATCATTGATCAGATCTTGGATACTTGGTGACATTCTTGGTTGAATTGACCAACTATTTAGGGCATATACGCTGAAGAACCCATAGTGGGTCATCTGAAGACTCATCATTCGAAATAAGAAAGGGGGTTTTCTTGCCATCTGCTCTAGATTAAATTTTATCCATCTTTAAAATCTTTCAAAATTATTTTAGAGATTTAAATGAATAGATCTGCTATTTCAAGAATAGATCTGCTATTTGAAGAGCTTATTATTGTAAATTTGTATATAAATCTTGTATATATTTTCTCCTAATCTTGTATATAATTTCCATCTTCTTTGTATATATTTGTTGGGTTTTCTTGAGTTCTTCTCTACAGATCTGAAGAGAAGGCATCGATTTTGGCTTGGATCTAGTTGTATATATTTTTTGCAGGATTGATCCCATTGAAATCTGAAGGAAAATTGTGTTCTGAAGCCAAGATCATCCTCCTAGCCTAGACAACTAGGGTTTTGAGGGCAGCGAAGAAATTTTGAAGCTCTCTAGCCTTTCTCGTGTGGCCACAAAAGTTTGGAGGCCTATTTTGCTTCTAGATTGAATTCTCTCCGAGGGTTCCCGCTCCATATAATTTTTCTAAAATTTTTTGAGGGGTTTTGCTTGGCGTTTTGGCCATTTTCACTCTCTAGACCTCATTTTATAGTAGCCGCTAAACTTGGAAGGCTTGTTTTGGTGTATATCAAGGGTTTGATTCATAACTTGTGGCTCAAATAATTTTTTTGAGACCTTTTCTTGAGGGCTGCTAGCATTTTTGGGGACTTTCTCTAGGCTGCAAGCCCTCTAGGGCTTTAATTTTTTGCCTTTGATTTTATTTGCTAACCCTTGTCAATTTTCCAGAGATTCAATGAAATTTTGAGAAGCTTTCACCAAATATTTTGGGCTTAGAATCAATTTCTTAAAGCATTCTCATTTGCAAATTTTCTTGAAGAGGCTGAACATCATTAGAGCCTTTTTTCCTCAAGGCTGAGGGCTCCTAGAGGAGCTTTCTCTATGACTGGTGCGAAGAGATGATTGGTGTGGGAAGACCGAATTTTTTTTGGAAGAATTTTGAGCCTTCATCCTTAATCAATCACCATAAAAAATTTAATAAAAATTCAAATAAAAATTAAAGTAATTTTCTGAGCAGGTTGTTAGGTCTTGGAGGCCTTCTTTCACCTAGGTCATGTGAATTCAATGACTGTTATCCATCCTTGTTGAAGTCTCAGAGTTCTTGGAGGGTTATATTAGTTGTTTGGAGTATTTGCAATCATAATCATAAGCTGATCTGATTTGACTTTGTATCTTGCGGAGGTTGTGTTGTGAAGCTCTTCCATCTTTGTAATTCTCCTTGAGTTGAAGAGTCCTTTCCCTTAGTCAAAAGGACTTCTTCTTTTGTAACATAATAGAAAAGGATCTTGTTCTTGAGGGTGCTTGGAACCTCAATCCCATGGTATCCCACGTCCTTATTTAAAAGGGAGGGCTTCTCTTTCTCTTAGTCTTTAGATCTAACTTATGAACCTGTCTCTCTCACATTGCTAGTTTCATTGTTATCATAGTTTAGATCTGATCTCTTTAGTTGCATTCATTTATTGATCTAATTGCATTTGAAACATCTCTTGTCTTTGTTTCATTTGCAATTGAGATTTAAAGTAGTCTTTCTAATATCTTTTCAGCAATCTCATTTGCCATCATTCTCTTGTGCTTTCATTATATAACTTTGCTTGTTTCCTTTGTATAATATAAGTAAAGACATCTTAAGAAGCATTTCTTGTTAAAGGAATTTAGGACATTGCCCTAACATCTAATCTAATTGCATCTCGCTTGTTTTATTGAGTAATCTTAAAATTTGTTTCATTAATGATTAAGCTATAATCTTGTGTTTTAAGCGCCTATCATAAATCTTGGTTATAAGTTTCATTTATTGAAGCATTATTGTTATTGAATCTCATTGAAGCATTTGCATTTTCATCCTAGATCTAGATTTGCATTCCTAAAATTTAATTTTAAGCATAAGCTTGGTTGATAGAAAGGTATGACAACCTTCTTCATATTCAATTTGCGAAGAATAACCCTTAAAAACCGGTTAAAACGAGTGACCTTGCAGTTCTCTTGTGGCCGAGCCCTGTGAAAATTCCTGTATCTAACAATCTCAGGAATCCTACTGCAACTAGCTGAATCTACTTCTCCTAGATTGTAAATAACATTACAAACTTATTTCAGATTTCTTCATGAAATATTGAAGAAAATTACTAAAGCAGCCTACACCAATTAAATATGATTCTGAAACATAGAAACTGAGCAAGGAAAATGGAAACACATAGGACACAGTTATTTTTGGACAAATGCCCCTGGAAAAACCCAAATGCGGGAAAACCGGTGCAACAACTCTGAGGGTTTTATTATTATGCAGGAGTGATTCTGAGTACAATTCTAGGATGCTCAACTAGCAATTTGATATAGAGAGAATATTGAACAAAAGACTGGTGAAATGATCTCACTCTGTCATTGGAGAATGAGTGACTGATTTTGCTGCTCTGGAGGCTCTGTGTCACCCTTTCGTTGCCTTTGCGCAGAATTGCATCACCCTAGGCAGTTTCTGCATCACCCCTCCTGGGTATTACGTTGCCTCTCCTCTTGATCCTCCGTTGGCTGAGAAATCAACTTTTGCCTCCCAAACTCACACCCTGGCTTCTGACAACTGAATTTCGACTACCCTTAGCAGGAAACTTGACTTCCCCTCAAGGACTGTGTTGCCTCTGCATGGCCAGCGTTAGCGTTCCTTTGGATGTCTTTTTGTTGTCCCTCTGCCTCGTACTCTCTGAAAATTCCCTCTTCCGGATTCTCATTGCCCCTCTACTGCAAGAAATCCCTTGAATCGATTTTTCCCTCCTGAGAACTTCTCACTTTAGAAAAATCGATTTCCTTGATCTCTTAGTGTGTTTTCCAAATGACCCTCAAGCCCCTTCTTATATCATCCTGTTGGACAACTAACGGCCTAGATTAAACCATAATCAAAGGATCAGATCGTTTTGGCTTGATCTGTGGCTTTTTCTAGAAGTTTCACCCCTGATTAGATTAATATCCATTAATATTTTAATTTTCCTAATTTTAGACTTAGGAACCCCATTAAAAATATTAATTATTTTAATAAAATCACTTCTAGGTGGAATTTCCCAAAACGCTTTCTGGGTACTTTGGAATACCTGTGCCCAAGCTCCTTGCAAAATTTGAGGCTTAGAGCACATTTGATGCTACCTCAAATCAACAAGCCCTTGTAGGAACAAAGGCACTTGGGTTGCTAGAAGTCCTAGGTAGGTATCATTAATGAGGCCTTAGCCTCCTTCCCCAACAGTTCTCCCAACAACCTTGTTCTAAGACTTGCTTTGATACTTGAGGAGAAGGGCTTCATCTTAAAATAGCCATGTAATTAAATTTAACCAAGATCTTGCATTACACATAGGTAGATCTTGCATTCATTCATCTTGCATTTCAATTGATTATTGCAAATTGCATTTTGGGCTCATTTCATAATTGCAAATCTTACGTTTTTGTACTTGTCATTCTCAAGTCTATTGTCTCTTGAATACCATCTTTACTTGAACTACAAGTCATGTCTATATAATCCTATTTCTTATTGCTAATATATCCAATTGTTTTGATCTCTTAATCTCTTATACTAACCCTGTCTTGCAACATTGCTTATCTTATAACTTGAGATATAGCTTATTTTTGTGCAAGTGCTTTAATTCATATGTTGAACATTGTTATTAAGGAACTCGTCTCTCACTTTTTATCATTTCAAGTGTCTCATTGATCTAATTGAATCTACCTTTAACACTTACATTGTTCATTAATAATCACACTTGCCAATTAACTTAAAATCAAGAGAAGTAATTGCCTTGCCCTTAGTCTCCTAGAACTTCTTGTTCCAACGAGTCTTCCTCTTTCATTTACCTTTAGGGACTACCCCCCATAGCTTGTTTGAGAGAGAGCTTAAACATAGTGAGTAGGGAATAGGTGACAACCCCTACTATGAGCGTTTTACCTTAGGTGTACACTTTGGGCGACAACAGGGCCTAACCACAAACTATCAAATTTTATATGGTTTCTAGGTTTCTCACACTTTTTGTTCCATAACAATACAAGATCCCCTTTCTAAAAGTCTTGCCTTCAAGCCCCTTTGTCAAAAAATTTCTTCGTGGCTTCTTGGCTCTTGACAAGATGATCATAGGACTTTTCTCAAATTTGGTTAGTTGTGAGATTCTTTCCTGCTAGGCATCAGAGTCAGTCGAAATATGCTAAAGAATACGATATACTTAGATTTTCAAATGAATAGCCAATGTAGCGTCCATCCCATACACAAGCTCAAACTAAATTTTACTAGTAGAATCTTTCTTAGTTATGCGGTCATACTTAATTTTGTTTGTCCCATCTTTTCTTATTATCCCTGTTACCCACCACTTGTGGTTAATGTATATAGGAGAATCTTTTTCCAATGTTCCACCAAGACTCTGGGATGGGGGGACATAGGTGCGGGGAGACGCACAAGGGGGACGCATGGGATTACTCTCAAATTTTAGGGAAATTTAGGGGAGACGAGGAGATGTCAGGGTATATAATTTTTTTATAATCTATATATATATATATTCAATAATGAAAGCATAAATATATTGATCCATAGATAATTGAATTAAATAATGAAATATAATAATCCATGTTCATCATCCTATAATCTACATTGATTTAAAAATTAAATTTATCAGACATCATTCTAGAATGTAAATTGATTTAAAATTTAAATTCATCATTTATCATTGTAGAATTTAATTAGTACTATGCAAAATAGACTATAGTAGATACCAATGTTATCGGAATTGGATCAGTAATCGAACCGAAAAAAACCTCTGAACAAAAACTAGTCGACCAAAAACACCTAAAATATTCAAATTTTAAAGAAAAACATATATATTCATGTGCATCCATATAAATCTAAACCATTTATACACAAATAAGCAAAAGTTCTCATTTTTATAGCATGTAAGGGTGCACATAACCAAAATGGCACCGAGTGCAATTCATCTTTGAACTGAAAATACATCAAAAAATAGACTCTAGATGGCCTGTAGCATCTAAAAAAACATCATGCTACAACAAATACCTACATATCATCAAAATCATTACCTATGTTGGGATCTTCGTAATCAATATCACCCTCTAAGCATTAAAATAAGATAGAAAAAACATAGCATGTCAAGTCCAGATTTTGTTTGAGTGATGGGTACATTTTTAGTAAGGTCATGATAGAGGAGTTTGACAACTAATGGCACTAACATCAAGGTACATAGAGGGCTTGGTGCTCTTGATTGAATATTAGTTCCATAGCCTCGTGAATAACCAAATCTAATGGAAACGTTGCAATCCCCCCAATCTTGAAAAACTGTTAACTCTGCTAGATTTTGAGTGAAATCTAAAATTCTACTTTCTCTATATGAAATCCAATAAGGTCGAAACCAACTCTCAAACATCCTGACTCATTTCAATGTAATGTCAAAAATTTAAGTAAAAGGATGAAAACGCAATATAAAGGAGAATGTCACTTTTACTCTAAGAATTTAACATTACTATGAATTACATAGCAATAATAGGGCCATAGGCTTGAATATTAGGCTTTCCCATAGAATAGTTCTCAAAACTCAAAAGGGTACTACTGGGGGTGCCCCCTCAAAAAGGGTGCTTCTGGGCGTCCCCATTTTGAGGGGGTGCATCCAGAAGCAACCCCTTTGGAGAGATGCGTTCCCCACACTGGGGAACGTTTCCCCTCGTTCTCCCCAAAAGGGGGATGTGGGGAACATTTCCCCAAGCGCCCCCCCGCCCCGTGTGCGTGGGAAGTGTGGGGTGCGTGCACCCCACCCTGGGGGACGCGTCCCTGTGGAACACTGATTTTTTCACTTAGATGGTCCTCAGTCGGCAGCTAGCAACCCCTTTTCAGCCACCAGATAGCTCAATGTGCCATTGTATTCGCCACCTGAGCCAACCATGTGGTCCCTCGACCACTTGTCATGAATGTTTGTTTGAAGGTGGGCCTCCCAACCCCAAAGGTATGGCTTTTCATCGGTATAGTTGAGTAATTTTCCTTGTCATGGGAACTTTTGGGCATGGATTGTTGGGGGGATTTAGCAGAAAGAGTGGGCTAAGCTTGTATTCTTGTCTCCACTTCTCGATTTCACGGTTACCCTTGTATCCTAGTCCCGTGGGATCTCCTCTACTGACCATTGGCTTTAGGGTTGGCACTACATGGGAAATCCCAATTTTGGTTGCATTGTCCCGCTTCCCGATACCACCTACATCACCCCCCTTCCACTCATTTTAGCCTCATACATCTATTTTCCCATCTGGTTCCACATGTGTCCACTAGGTCAACATAGGGTTAACCTCCACCTCCTTTTGTCCACACCTTGGGTTGGGCCTGGAACGATGCCCCGGAGGTTGATGCAGCTAAAAAGAAAAGAAAAAGCATAATTTGGCCACTCTCAATAGGGAATGTACCACAAAATGCAAAATATGGCTAGGAGATACAAATTTAGCACGTGGGCAAAAGCCAAACATGAGCTCTACCCCTTATCCATGGCCATCACCCTGGTTCCTATGGGCCCTAGATGAGCCCCCTGTATCATTAAGGAACCCATGATTGTCCCAACCCCTGGTGGGCGATGAACTGTCCCGCCTTAAGGGGGTATCCATTGCTACATATTACACATCGTGCTCTTCTCCCCTAGAGCCCTGAGCAGTTACGAAGAAAAATCAATAATAGGAAAAAGGCATATGAACAAGGGTGGAAAAGCAAAGGCTGGGTAACTCATGTACCACGATTTTCTCCCTCCTACACTCACATACCCAGGTATGGGCTACCCTTATTGTAGTTACCCATGAACCATGACATGTGGTTTGGATGATTTCCCCTGATCCCCACTCTGCTTCATTATTATATCATTGCCACCTACCATTTGAGGGATGTACCATGGACATGTCACCCCCTTTAGAGGTTGAAACCACCTTAAAAGTGTCATTTATTAACCCCCTATTGAGCTTGGAGACACTTGTACATGCCAAAACCCACTATGGAAGGGCATGCCACCATGAAGTGCTCCATTGATTCCATGACTTGTAGTAAGCTCTTTTACTTGATTATTCTAATGATTTTTTGTATTGGAGGGCAAGGGGATGCATTGGATCTTATGCAAGATTGCAAGTGGGTCTCCATTTAGGGCTTGGTCTCCCTAAACGGGGTCCTAGCCCTCCAGAGAGCCACATTGGCACTTATAGGATGTGCGTTGAGAGCCATGGTCCTCCACCATAGCAGAAATTACTTCATGGATCCCTAGCAATGCTCATTGATTGCTCGTGTTCTACCATTTTGGATGAGGATGATGCACCTAGTTCACCATACCCAACCAGCTCCACAGTTGCACCATACACTTGGCAGATGCTCCAGGGTCCAGAGGATGCCTCCTAGTTCAGAGGGAGGGCTTATGTCATCATCCTTGTCATGTCCCTTTTCAAACACATTAGTAACAAGGTGCTGCTACCCAATTTTGCACATTTTTGACTAAGGAAGAGGCCCCCACACTTTTGACTTAGGGACTTAAGGGCCAAATCGACTTTATTTAGCTACTAGTGGAATGTGGGGGCCGCCCACATAGGAGTTTGAATTAGCCATTCGATATGCTTGGAGGGAAAATTGAATGTGTGGATGGAGGGGCCCACATGAGGCTAAGGGGGCCCAAGGAGTTATAAAGAGAGATCAACACTCATTTTTTTTCGTCTTGATCATTTGACAAACAAACTTATCTTTGTACGCTCTACTGCTTAGCGAGTCTACTCGCTGTTTAGCCATGAGTCTTCCACAGGGGAGATTCAACCTCTACTTCGGGGGACTATCCATGCCCGCCCTAGGGAGGCTATTCCACAGAAGATTGTAGGAGTTCCAACATTGATTTATAGTGCACCAACCACACAGAGGAGGAGACTGCGTACTTTCTAGGCAACCAGAAATATGCAGAAAAGGATTGAGCCAGCCAGGAGGTTCCTAGCTTGTTGGGGGTTCCAGGAGAAGGGAAGGCAGAGGGCTGAGGACATTTTCTCAGAGTTTTGTAGCCAGCCAGTCAGTGGTTACAACAATACGCATTTCTGGGCAGAGGGATTGCGTAGTGGCCTCTGGCAACAATTTTGTAGGGCTTAAGAGAGCATCCATCTGGGCCAAGGATCATCTGGGGAGCAAGGAATCAACTATCACAGGTGGAAGCATCATTTGAGGGGTGTTTCCAAGTGGATTTGCGGGCCATTTCCTGCAAATCGAATTTGGTAGCAGTAGCTAGAGAGGGGCTCCAAGGAGGCTGAAAATCCAAAGTCAATCAGAGAAATTCCCTTCTGGATTTTTTTGGGTTTTGCCCAAGGAGTCTAAGGTTGAAAGGACAGAATTTTCTAGGCGGTTTTTGGGCACATTCCCACTGGTCGAAGTCAGTAGATCATCAGTTTACTGGGAGAGCGCAGTGCAGAGTGGTGCAACAATTGAACAACCATCATCTCAACTATTCCATCACCTGGGTTTGGTCCAACTTGTCCTTGAGACAAGCTCAGGTGCACCACTTCATTTATATATTGTACTTATGCTCTCATATTTCATAATATATGGCTCAGTAGTTCCAGATTTACAGTGTTTCATGGGTGTTTAATGTTTGTTTTTAATTTTATGTTGCTGCATTGTTTATTTATTTGGAATATCACTTAAATCCCTACTTGGGATCATTACAGTGGTATCAGAGCATGATCTTGGCCTAGCTGTGGGTAACCAGTAAGATCATGGGAGATTAGGGCATGTATGCGTAGAGACAAGTTACTCCGTACACTACCCATGGCTCAAGGGAGATTCAGTATGTAAAAATTTTGGGGCGGAATCTGCTGGAGCGATGAGAGGTTGGCTTAGTTGAGGAAGGTGTCAGACTAGATCCATCCTTGTCCTTACAACATAGACATTAGAGGTGCACAAGTTGTGGGAGTACAACCATCTACATTATGTGGGGAAAGCTGACAGAATAAGGGCACCAGATCTCCTGAAAAGGAGCAAGCAGGCCAGAGACAGTTAGAGGACGAGTCAAGGAGATGATTTTGCTAGTGGAGACCTGGTCTTAGACATCAGGGGCCTGAGGAGGAGATTGAAAATGAGGCAGAGGACACATGGGAGTGTGAGGATCACATTGGTATACCCAGTGTGGCACAAGAGTCATCATTGTTGGAGGCCTCTTTGATAGCACTAGTTAACACCTTGGGGGAGAAAATAGAGCATACACCCATAGGACCATCCATCGATGAGGTGCCAGGAGACAGACATGTCCACCGTTGAGAACGTGACATTTGTTGTTGAGATATCTAGGGTCGTGACCGAGTTTTCAGGTGATAGCAGCGCACGACAGGATGATGAGGTGCTGAGAGACATCACCACCCTTGATGAAGAGCCGATAGGTATAGAGACACCCAAATCTGTGATAGAGTTGCAGGATGACAACCATCTACAACAACATGGAGAGCACATAGAGGGATGTGAGCTAGTCATGGAGGGGTAGTTCGTGACTCATGTTGAGCCCATGGTGGAGGAGGATGAGCAGTCTTCTTTAGGGCCCACCACTGACTTAGAGTTGTTAGAGACCATCAATAGGGTTGCAGTACTTCCAGATAATAGCTCTTTGGGCTTATATAGATGGGTCATGCAACATTGCTAGACTACCTTTGCACCACGGAGAGAGAGATGTAGAGACTCGTCGACAAATTTTATGCGTTGACCAGGATGGTGAGTTGAGGCGACATGCGTTGCGCAAGGTGCAACACTCGCAAGATGGAGGGCTTGTTCTATGTGCTAGAGTTTGTGCATTCAATCCCTCTCTTGGGGTTGGATGACAAGAGATTCTGAGTTAGTACCCAGTGGAGTGGGCTAGACTCATGGAGATGGTCGTAGTCCGGAGTAAAGCTCAGTGGGAGTGATCATACATTGAGGGTGCTAGAGGCTCAGGTTGGCATTGGGATCCAGGCGGAGCTTCCTATCCGATATCAAACATGTGGGAAGGCTATGGCATTGATGAGGTAGTCAACCCCGTGCTTGAGCACATGCATTCCTTAGGGGAGTTCCAGTTGATGCTAGTGGCCAGGTGGTTTGTGAGCAGACTCCATTGGTTGTTTTGGCATGTTGGTTGTGCATGGGGGTGCAGGATGATTAGCATTCTCTGGCAAGAGTTGGTTGGAGGAGGTGGCATGGGTATGCCACTAGACCGGATATTGTATGGAGACGATGTTCTCCCATTGAGGTTTAGGATTTAGGGGTCACAGAGGATCGACACAACAGAGATATCCCCCCCTAGCAAGAGTGGAGTTAGGGTGCTCAAGTCTATTAGGATGGATGAGGGGACATGACATGTGTCGTGGTGGGGTCACTATTAGAGTGGCAGACACTTTGGCACATGTGGGATACCATATGTTACAGGGTGGTATGATAGTAGGCAATGGTACACAAGACTGCACAGAGTCAGGTCGTAGCATCTAGTTTTATATAGAGGGATGTGGCTGATGCATACAGACCCAATTCTAGGCCATAACACCCGGTTGTGTGCAGGGCAATGCAGCGAGGAGCATGGAGATACATGGTGGTATACCATAACATGCTGTTTGACATGGTGGGGTAGGAGGAGTAACTCGCATCACATGAGGACGTGCAGGGAGTGACAGGTGCAGTGACACAGGGAGGACACAGGACAATACAGGATGGTATGGCTGTAGCCAGGGGTATTCCATGGTGTACAGAGACAGGTTGCGGTACAGTGGCATGTCGATGAGTGCGGTGATACTGGGTGGTATGTAGATGATGCAGTGTCATGGGTGCTTGGAGCATTACCTCCAAGGAGACTTATGGACAGGGGCAGTAGGTGTACCATTGGATGCATCTCACCTAGGATCGATGAGGATATGGTTGAGGATCTGGTGACACCATGTTTAGAGGAGATAGGGCCTCGAGGGGGTTGTCAGTAGATCCAAGGCAGAGACAGGGATGTTTGTAGGATTACTCTTGAGCACTATGGCAGACTCTTGATGATCCAGGTGGATCTCCAGACACTAGTGGCATGGAAAAGGCTCAAAATTCAAAGTGGCGGAAAGACGATTAACATGATATCAGATCGAAGTGCTCATCGCCCTGATTCCAACGGTGCGAATGACACTCCAATCCGAGTCCCGATGAGGAAGATAGAGGTAGTCAAAGTTTTGGTTGACTTGTTGACTGGGCAGGCTTAATGGAGACACAATTTGGAAGTTTTCAGGTGGACGAAATCTAGCCAACTTTGGCCGGATTCCAGGCGAAATTGTCGCCTCGTTAAAATGTCTCCTTCGGTCCAGATTCCAAATTTTCAAAACGGGCCATGTTGTTATAACTAAAAAAATTAATAAAAAAAATGGGGCGGGCGGCCATGACCCCGCCGCCCCAAAACTACCATCTAACAAGAAGTTTTAAATAGTGGGGCGGGCGGCCATGACCCCGCCGCCCCTGGTACCCACTTGAACTGCATACAATAGGGGTGGGCAACCATGACCTTGCCACCTCGGAACCATGCAACGAACCACACTTAAATAGTGGGGGGCACGATCTGTCAACCCTGCCACCCCTCCACCTCACACACAATAAAAAATGGCCAACGGGAAATGGGGGGAGCGGGCCACCGAGATCAGCGGACCCGCCCCCAAATATACTATGCAGTTAATATGTGGTAAAAAGGGGAGGGGCGGGATTTGATCCCCCGACCCCTCCTCAACAACCTTGCTATCTTAACCATCGCGCCAAACAGTCTGCTTGGGACTTTTCGCCCACAATTTAATATTTAAGCATTTTTGCATAGTGTGTCGGTGGAAGGATTGTGCACGCTGTTCGAGGCAGGTTAATTTGTAGGTGGCGGAGCCATGAGCAGTGCAAAGAGGGGCAGAACCATGATCTGAGCAATTTCTTTAGGGGGCCAGATTTTCACTTTGTTAGATTTCGACAAATTTTATATGGTTTCAACATTTTTCGACGCCACGAACGCAATGGTGTTGTCCATGTCTCCAACAAAGTTCTGCATTTTTCGGCCATTTTCCAGCATGGAAGTATAAGACTCCTTTTTGTAAATGATGATTGTACTCTTCTTTCTCATCGCCATTGATCGAGCAGGGCCGAGAGACATAGTCCAAATTGGATGAACTCCGTTATCGTCTTTCATGCTTTATGTGATTCTCCTCTTCTGTCATGTGCACATTAAATTTCTATGTTTAAGCTACAATTTATGCATGTAATTCTTTAATACATCTATAAGCAAAAGATCTTAGATCAAGTGGTATTAGAGCAGGGCTTTGTAGATGTGAATTGCATGTTTGTATGCTAACAAAAAACAGGGTCCGAAGAGGCGAAGGGAAACTAAAGTCTTTCGATCCTGAAGCGGGGCATGCACATCGAAGGAGAAACATGGCAAATGAAGAGGCTCGTTATGAAGAGGAGCTCAATTTCTGCAAAATCTTCTATACAATGGCAGAAAATGTCGGTCAGTTGCTTTCAAGGCTGGAGAAAGCAGAAGGGAAAAAGGCAGAAGAACAAGGTTTAGTGCATGGAAATTGTGAAGAAGAACCCCCTCCTTCTCCTTCCACGAGTGAAAGTTCTTCTTCATCTCATAACCATCATCATAGAAATTCAAGAGATGCATCTAAGAAACCTTTCTTTAAATTAGATTTCAAATTTGATCTTTCCATGTTTAACGGTGAAAGTAATGCAAAAAAGCTTAATAACTGGATTAGGCAGATCGAAATCTATTGCAGGATTCAGTAGATCGAAGAGGACGAGGCAAAGATTCAGCTGACCTCTCTTCGGCTGAGCCGCTCTCGTCTGGCGGGAGAGAAAATTGCGAAGCAATAAGAGTGTGGGTAATCTTCTTTCCTCATGGCCTAGTTTCATTTATGCATTAAAGGAACAATTTTATCCCTTGGGTTATAAGCAAAAAGCCTTAATGGGTTGGCAATACTTAAGGCAAGGCAAAGGTCAGGATGTTCAAAGCTTTACAGAGGAGTTGAGAAAACAAGCACTTAATTTGGGCATTGCACTTGACTCACCTGAAGTAGTAACTAAGTATATTGGATCATTCATTACATAGTTACCTTAGACATTCATTATTATTGTTTGAACCAACTACTATTGACTCGGCCAGTGTAAAGGCCATCCATCTTGAGAACAGGGGCAAAAATGAAAGAGATGATCATTTCAAGAAACCACCTTTCAAACCTCCAAATGGCAAACCCAAAGTGAAAGGGAAAAGAAAGGAGAAGAGGACAACATCAACCAAGAAAGATGAAGGAGAAAGATCTTATTGCACTCACTGCAAAAAGGAAGGTCATGACGACAATCATTGTTGGAAACTATTCCCGAAAAAGAGACCAAAAAAGTATGGAGGAAAAGGCAAGTAGAAGACAATGGAAACCATGCAACAAGACCTTGGATCCGATTCTGGAGATGAAGCATTGGTCATAGCAGCAGGAACAAAAGGTACTCTTACACCTCATGTTAATTCTGAATCACATGAAGGCACTAGTTCAATAGATGAGTCTCTTCCTAATGAACAAAAGAGAATTGAGCTATTTCATATTAGAGTTATCATAAATCATACAAAAGTGGAAACTCTATTTGATACCGGATCCCAAGCAAACTTAATTTTAGAGTCCTTGGTAAAGAAGCTAGGCTTAGAAACCAAACCACATCCAAACCCTTGCCCACTTGAATGGATACATGATAAAGCAAAATTGAATGTAACTAAGCAGTGCAAGGATAAATTTGTGATCGCTTCTAAGTTAGTGGATGAGGTAAAACTTGATGTGATACCATTGGATATCTGTGGCATGTCGTTAGGGAGTCCATATCTATATGATAGAAAGGCAATCTTCTTCAGTCATGAAAACAAATACCAAATCACAAAAGATGGGGTAGAACATATTGTAAGGGCTCATCAAACTAAAGTGAATGCCAGCCTTGTAAGTGCAAGACAAATGAAGAGGTTGGTGAATTCCAGTAAGGGTTAAGGGTTGCATGCTTATGGTAGTAAGGGGGAAAGATGCAAAATTATCCGATGCTTTCCAGGGTTGTGATCATGTGCATAAAAAGGAATTATGTGAATTAATTTGTAACTATGATGAGATGTTTTAGGAACCAAGGGGATTACCTCTGAAGAGGGAAATCCAACATGAGATCCATTTGTAGCATGACGCTCCTTTACCAAATCAAATATTGGCATGTACAGGATGTCAACCATTGAGATGGAGGAGATCCAAAAACAGGTGCAGGAACTATTGAACCAAGGGGTCATTAGACCGAGCACTTCTCCATGCGGCTCACTGATTGTCTTAGTGCTGAAGAAAGATGGCACATGGAGGATGTGCGTGGATTACTGAGCGCTAAACAAAATCATGGTGAAAAATCGTTACCCTCTTCCGTGCATAGATGATTTATTAGATTAGTTAAAGAATGCTATCTATTTCACCAAATTGGATTTGCGTAGTGGCTATCATCATGTCCGAATTGCAGAGCAAGATGTGTGGAAAACCACCTTCAAGACCAAACAGGGGTTGTTCGAATGGATGGTGATGGCATTCGGACTTTGCAACGCTCCAACCACTTTTAGGAGGGTCATGAATGATCTCTTTAGGCCTTTCATTGATGAATTTGTTCTTGTATATCTAGATGATATTCTTATCTTTAGTAAAAGTTGGAATGAACATGTATGCCATGTGAAGAAAGTGCTTGATGTATTGAAAAAAGAAAAACTCTGTAAAATTGTCAAAGTGTGAGTTTGGGAAAACCTCTTTGGTTTACCTAGGTCATATTGTTGGTCGTGGTTAGTTAAAAATTGATCCTTCTAAAGTTGAAGCAATTGTAAATTGGCCTAAGCCTACTAGTGTAACTGAGATTCACAACTTTTTGGGTGCAGTACAGTATTGGAGGAGATTTATTGCCAATTTCTCTATTATTGCAGCACCTTTACACACATTGAAAAGTGTAAAGTAAGTATTTCAATGGGGGGGAAGCAGCAGAAGTCCTTCGAAACATTGAAAGAGAAGATCAGCACTGCACCG
>APFE030613908.1:117401-142939 GCA_000404065.3 Pinus taeda
GTGGATCTCCAGACACCAGCGACATGGAAAAGGCTCAAAATTCAAAGTGACGGAAAGACGATTAACGTGACGTCAGATCGAAGTGCTCGTTGCCCTGATTTCAACGGTGTGAAGGACACTCCAATCCAAGTCCGGATGAGGAAGATAGAGGCAATCAAAGTTTTGGTTGACTTTTGCCGACTGGGCAGGCTTAATGGAGACACAATTTGGAAGTTTTCTGGTGGATGGAATCCGGCCAACTCCGACCGCATTCC
This sequence comes from Pinus taeda, assembly GCA_000404065.3. Taxonomy (NCBI): domain Eukaryota; kingdom Viridiplantae; phylum Streptophyta; class Pinopsida; order Pinales; family Pinaceae; genus Pinus; species Pinus taeda. Next base: position 117,656 of record APFE030613908.1, read on the forward strand.
AGGCGAAATTGTTGCCTCGTTAAAATGTCTCCTTCGGTCCAGATTCCAAAATTTCAAAATGGGCCATGTTGTTATAACTAAAAAAATTAATAAAAAAAAGTGGGGCGGGCGGCCATGACCCCACCGCCCTGGAACTACCATCTAACAACAGGTTTTAAATAGTGGGGCGGGTGGCCATGACCCCGCTGCCCTCGGTACCCACTTGAACCGCATACAATAGGGGTGGGCGACCATGACCCCGCCAACCCGAAACCATGCAACAGACCACACTTAAATAGTGGGGGGGGGGGCGCGCGGATTGTCAACCCCGCTGCCCCTCCACCCCACACACAATAAACAACGACCAGTGGGAAATGGGGGGAGCGGGCCACTGAGACTGGCGGACCCGTCCCCAAAAATACTATGTAGTTAATATGTGGTAAAAAGGGGAGGGGCGGGATTTGATCCCCCAACCCCTTCTCAACAACCTTGCTATCTTAACCATCATGCCAAATGGTCCGCTTGGGACTTTCCGCCCACAATTTAATATGTAAGCATTTTTGCACAGTGCGCTGGGGGGAGGAGCACGCACGTAGTTTGAGGTAGGTTAATTTGCAGGTGGCGGAGCCATGAGCATTGCAGAGGGGCGGAACCATGATTTGAGCAATTTCTCCAGGGGGACAAATTTTCACTTTGTCAGATTTCAACATATTTTATATGGTTTCAGCATTTCTCGACGCCATGAACGCAATGGTGCTATCCGTTTTTCCAATAGAGTTCTGCATTTTTCGACCATTTTCCAATATGGAGGTATAAGGTTCCTTTTTGTAAATGATGATTGTACTCTTCTTTCTCATGCCACTTAATGAATGAAGGCCTCCCCATTGATGGAGCAGGGCCCGGAGACGTAGTCCAAATTGTACAAACTCCATTATCAAGTCTCTTGTCTTCTTTCATGCTTTATGTGTTTCTCCTCTTCTCTCATGTGCACATTGAATTTCTATGTTTAAGCTACAATTTATGCATGTAATTCTTTAATACATCTATAAGCAAAAGATCTTGGATCACTTGATCATACCCTTCGGTACGTATCCACCCTTCCTCCTCCGGTGTTGCTTACAGTCACATAGTGTTTGGTTGTTTCCCCTTGACACTCTCCATTCAGGCAGTAGGGCATGGGAGGCTCACCCTAGGCAGTTGGATGAGACACTGCGTGTCATGGGCTGGGAGGAGACTCTCCAGTTGAGACACTTGGTAGGTGCACGAGTTGACAGATACAGGCTTAGGGATAGCATGGTTGATTGTCGAGGTAGCATATGTTCCACCCCTACGCTCACACTTGGGGAGGTGACTGAGAAGGAGTTGTATGGTGCTTTTCTGGCTCGACAACTTGAGACATTAGGTGAGCATGAGGTGCGAGGGATGGTAGCCCTTGTTGGCAAGATGATGCCTAGGCTTCCAGTAGGACCAGGGCACATCATCAGGAGGTGGGATAGTAGATCTTGCTGTGTGATTTGGCAGGTGTGGAGAAGTTGGTTATTCTCAACACGGGGTCTTGATGCTCGGTGCCTACCTATTGGATACCTACAGGAGTCAAAGACGGGGCATAGAGGAGTCCCAACAGCTAGCAGCGTATCATAGCGACAGGCAGAGAGGATTGGGGGTTGTGGACCTCTAGTATGGTTATGGGATCCAAGGATCCAGTGGATTGGTGGGATACTCCACTCTTGAGTGAGCATGGGCAGCATAACACGCGAATTGATTCATTCACAGGAAGACACATGGGGAATCACCGAAGCCCTCACCATAGGGCAAGGTAGATTGTTGCTCAAGATTGGGGCCAACCATGGAGGGATAGGCGCTGACACTATTGGGTTGCTTTGGCAGGTCGGGCCTAACCTTGATCATCGCATAGATTGTGGCCAAGACCTATGTGAGAGGAGGCTCTGGTATGAGCATGTTAGATAGTTAGTGATGACCAAGGTGTTGCGGGGTCAGTAGGACAGTTTCTTGCTGCATTAGGCATGGGACCCTAGCATCATGGTACTTAGTAGTTCAGATACCCATAGGGGTGAGCTGGTTCCTGTAGGGGAGGGTCATCAAGATTCTCCATCGGGTTTCAGTGATTCGCTAAGGGCGTGGGAAACTTCATCAAAATGGTAGGATGGCTAGCAAGAGGATTTCAGGAGGAGCTCATGCAAGAGAGGCTTCATTCGCATAGGGATTGAGTTGTATCTTCAAGGACCGACAATCAGAGTGCATGGGGTAGACTATTCGGTAGAGGAACTTCATGAGGATTTGGGTAGAGTTTTACATCGTTGGGATGCTCTACTTATTGGTGATAGACACAGGGGTTCTAATGCCCATATCTGGCAGGATAGTGAGTGGAGCAAGGGGGGCTTCACATTGATCAGGTTGTCTTGGGATCCTGGTATCGAGGGACTCCTTCACTATAGGATAGTACAACGAACAGGGATGATCCAATGGCACATTTGGGTCTCTGGTGAAGTTTGCAGTGATAATGGGGGTCCATAGTCAGAGAGGGTGAGGACAAGCGATGTTTGGTGCATTGGAAGAACTTTCCAGATGAGGATGCCACCTGGGAGGTGTTGATTTGGGGTAGCATCGGATGTGCTCTAGCCACGAAATTTGGTGGAGAGGCTAAGACACATGAGATCTCCAATACCTAGAAAGGGTTTGGGCAGATTCTAAACAGTTTGGGAGATATTAAAATAATTAATATTTTTAATGGAGTCCCTAACTCTAAACTTAGGGAAATTAAAATATTAATGTGAATTAATATAAAATTGTGTTCGAATGGTCTAAAAGTCATTGATCAAGCCAGATCTAATCTTAGCCATTGATTAGGGACTTAATCTCGGTCGTTGATCTATCAACGAGAAAAGTATAAGAGGAGGCTTGAGGGTCACTTGGAGAACACACCGAGTGATTAAGATTTCGACTTTCTGGGGCTGGGTTTGTTGAGAAAGCTGAGAGAGTGATCTGGAGTTGCAGCTGAGGGGCAGTGAATACAGAAGCATAGAGGCAGGGATAGTGCCGGGAGGATTAGCGCAACAGTTGGGAAAGCTAATGCAGAGGGCAGAAGCTGGAACTGCCGGGAATGCTGATGCAGAGGGCAGAAGCCAAAATAACCGGGAACTGCCGGAACTGCCGGGAAAGCTGACACAGGGGCAGAAGCTAGAACTATGGGGAACAACTGGAACTGCCAGAACTGTCGGGAAAGCTGACGTAGTGGGCAGAAGCCGGAACTGCCAGGAACAACCGGAACTGCTAGGAACTGCCGGAATTGTCGGGAAAGCTGACATAGAGGGTAGAAGCCGGAATTGCCGAGAACTGCCAGGAAAGCTGACACAAAGGGTAGAAGAGGCTGACCTAGTCCCTAGCGATTGATGATGGGGTTTTTCGTGGGGCAGATTGGAGCTGAGGAGCTGTTGGAGTGTTTATCCAGGGTTTTAGCTGGAGCATCTGTGTCCAAAGGAGAGGTACTTCTGTAGAGATTTTTCTCTGTTGGGTGAGCCAGATTTGGCACCAAGATTGTATTCTGAAACTTCTTAATAAATCAAACCCTCAGATAGCTGCACCGATTTTCCCACATTTGGTTTTTCGGGGGACATTAGTCCAAAAATAATGGTGTCATTTGTGTGCTTGTTTCTGTTTCCTTCAGTTGATGATCTGTAATGTGTTGAGGATGTACTTGTGTTTATTTCTAGTATTTACATGGTAAATAACTTGTTAATTAATCAAAACAAGTAGGAAGGAATAAATCAGAAAGTACATGGAGGGTTTCTAACTGTTAGACTTAGAAACTTCAACATGGTATTAGAGCGTGTTTGCAGATCACAAGAGAACTGAGGACAACAGCCGAGCAGAGTAGCAATAGCAGAAAATAGCTGTCTCGAATGACAGAAGTTGTTCCTAGTAGCAAAACAGTAAGGAAGGGGTGATGCAGTGCCTGCGTCATCATGTTCGGGCCAAGAAGAGGCTGTGGAGAGGCCGAGGGAGGCAAAGACAAGCTCACGCAGAGGCTAGGAGGGCTAACACAGTTGGCTTAGGCAGATAGTTTGGCGGTGTTGGGACTGCACAGAGCTTAGGAGCTTTCACCTTCAGGTTGCTGGGGTTTAGGAGGCTGTGGATAAGTTGCAGAGTGGAGCTGGTGGGGTACTGTTGTCAGAACAATACCTAATAGGGCAAGGCCAAGGAGGAGGGAGTTACTATCGAGGGTTTCTAACCGAGAAATCCAGATCAGTGGTGCAGTTGCACAAATGATCAGAGTAGGGGGCATCTCGACATTGGCAGAAGGATTTCCAGGAGGGAAATTGAGGCTCAGAGGGAGTCACATCGAGAACTTCCAAGAGGGAAGTAGAAGAGCAGCGGAATGGCACTACACGGAGTAAGAGACCAGGATAGACTAGACGGAGCCTCAAACTTCGTAGTCTGGAAGGCCAAAATGTTATCCGTACTTGACAGAAATCGTGTCAAGCACTTCGCCTTGAAGACAATAGCAGTCCCAGTTGACCTAGCTCACAATGTCAGGTATGAGGAAGCAATGGCAAGGGCCAAGAGTATCATTCTTGACGGGGTCAAGGATCATATAGTACCACATATTGCCGAGAAGAATACGACACGGGAGATGTGGGAGGCCCTGACCAAGTTGTATCAACATACTTTTGTGCAAAGGAAGATGCTCCTAGAAAATTAGCTGTGGTCATACCAGATGCAAAAGGGAGAACAGATCGACATCTTCCTCGGTCGATTGAAGGAGATCCGAGATTAGCTGACTTCCATAGGGGCCACACCAGATCCAAAGTTGATGGTGAGAACAACCGTGAATGTAGTCTTCAAAGATTGGGAGGTGTTTGTCCAGAGCATACTGGGCAGGGCGACCCTTCCAGATTGGGAGGAAATGTGGGTGACTCTTCGCTAAGAAGAGATTAGGAGGGTGACCAAGACGGGAAGCAGCAGCAAGGGGATTAGAATCAAGAAGGAGGAGGAGGTGGATGTTGCCCTAGCATCTGAGGGTAAGCAAGAAAAGCAGAAGAAGGACCTCTCCAAGGTCAAATGTTTCCACTGTGGGGAGTTGGGTCATTATGCGACCCAGTGTCCGAGGAAGAAGAGCAAGGGAGAGGCTTCCGAGACCAAGGCAGTGCCAACAAGGGTAGAGAAGGAAGTGGAGACAGATGATGTCTGTGCCATGAGTGCACACACACCACTTGAACGAAAGTGCGGAGACATCGATGTGTAGTCAAGAGGACTACAGAAGATGAGGGGCAGGATCCCTGAAGAGTAGTAGGACTGGCGAATGTCGGTAGAGACGGATGAGGATGGAGCAAAAGAGAGAGCCATAGTGCAGGATTCCCAGGACATCGCGAGGCTAGCAGGTTGCAACAATGCGAGAGGCACGGGAGTGTTGCACCAGTGCAGGATGGCACAAAGAGGTGTGAAACAGTGCGAGATGTAGGGAGTTGTTGCAGTAGCGCAGAAGTCAGAGGGAGCACTTGTCAGCGATAGAGGGAGCTTCAGCATCGGGAGTGTCTCGAGCTTGACAAAGATGTCAGAGTTGGGAGATTAGTTACTTACTTCTTAGTAACTCAGTTGCAGTGCAGCAGTTAGCAGTGGTGGTGCTATGGGCAGCGTGATGCAGCATGATGAGAGGGGATGCAGTGCAGACGCAGCAGTGGCAGTGGTAGGGCCATGGGAAGCAACACGGATGCAAAGGGAGCTATCGTACAGATGCAGCAGTGGCAGAGCCATGGGTGGCAGTATAGGATGCAGTAATACAAATGATGGGCAGCAGGCCTAGCATTAGGGACCGATGTTGGATGATCAAAGTAATACTCAATGAGGAGTATTGCTGGAGCACAGTCCTCGCTAAGACAGAGTGTTGATTTGGGGTATCATCGGATGTGTGCTAGCCATAAAATTTGGTGGAGAGGCTAAGGCACATGAGTTCTCCAATACCCAGAAAGGGTTTGCGCAGATTCTAAATAGTTTGGGAGATATTAAAATAATTAATATTTTTAATGGAGTCCCGAAGTCTAAACTTAGGGAAATTAAAATATTAATGTGAATTAATATAAAACTGTGTTAGAATGGCCCAAAAGTCAGGGATCAAGCCAGATCTAATCTTAGCCATTGATTAGGGACTTAATCTTGGGCGTTGATTTGTCAACGAGAAAAGTGTAAGAGGAGGCGTGAGGGTCACTTGGAGAACACACCAAGAGATCAAGATTTCGACTTTCTGGGGCTGGGTTTGCTGAGAAATTTGAGAGAGTGATCTCAAGTTGCAGCTGAGGGGCAGTGAATACAGAAGCAGAGAGGCAGAGATAGTGCCGGGAGGATCAACGCAACAGTTAGGGAAGCTGACGCAGAGGGCAGAAGCCGTAATTTCCGGGAAAGCTGACGCAGTGGGCAGAATCCGGAATCGCCGGGAAAGCTGACACAGAGGGCAAAGATCCAGAATTGCTGGGAAAGCTGACGCAGAGGGCAGAATCCGGAACTGTTGGGAAAGCTGACGCAGAGGGCAGAAGCCAGAACTGCTAGGAAAGTTGACGCAGAGGGTAGAAGCCGGAATTGCCAGGAAAGCTGACACAGAGGGCAAAAGAGGCTGATACAGTCCCTAGAGGTTGACGCTGGGGTTTTTCGTGGGGTAGATTGGAGCTGAGGAGCTGCTGGAGTGTTTATCCGGGGTTTTAGCTGGAGCATCTGTCTCCGAAGGAGAGGTACTACTGCCGAGATTTTTCTCTGTTGGGTGAGCCGGATTTGGCACCCAGATTGTATTCTAAAACTCCTTGATAAATCAAACCCTCAGATAGCTGCACCGGGTTTCCTGCTTGTGTTTTTCTATGGACATTAGTTTAAAAATAACGATCTCATTTGTGTGCTTGTTTCTATTTCCTTCAGTTGATGATCTATAATGTGTTGAGCAAGTACTTGTGTTTATTTTCAATATTTACATGGTAAATAACTTGTTAATTAATCAGAACAAGTAGGAAGGAATAAATTAGAAAGTACATGGAGGGTTTCTAACTGTTAGACTTAAAAACTTCAATAGGAGGGTGAGCATATTTTGGAGCACCCAACTTTGAGGTTGCTTGAGGGCAAGCAACATTTGGGAGGGGAGGATTGTCATGTCCCTTCTCAAACACATTAGTAACAGGGTGCTGCTACCCAATTTTGCACATTTTTGAGTAAGGAAGAGAGCCCCACACTTTCGACTTAGGGACTTAGGGGCCAAATCAACTTTATTTAGCTGCTAGTGGAATGTGGGGGCCGTTCGAATTTGCCATTCGATATTCTTGGAGGGAAGATCGAATGGGTGGATGGAGGGGCCCACATGAGGCTGAGGGGGCCCAAGGAGTTATAAAGAGAGATCAACTCTCATTTTGTTTCATCCTGATCATTTGACAAACAAACTTACCTTTGTACACTCTGCTGCTTAGCGAGTCTACCGACTGTTTAGCCACGAGTCTTCTGCAGGGGAGATTCAACCTCTATTTCGAGGGACTATCCGTGCCCGCCCTAGGGAGGCTGTTCCACAGAAGATTGCAGGAGTTCCAAAATCCATTTATAGTTCACCCAGCCACGCAGAGGAGGAGACTGCGTACTTTTTGGGCAGCAAGAAATACACATAAGAGGATTGAGCTAGCTAGGAGGTCCCTAGCTTGCTGGGGGTTTCGGGAGCAGGGAAGGTAGAGGGTTGAGGACATTTTCTCAGAGTTTTGCAGCCATCCAGTCAGTAGTTACAACAATACGCATTTTTGGGCAGAGGGATTGCATAGTGGCCTCTGGTAGCAATTTCGTGGGGCTTAGGAGAGCAGCCATTCGGGTCAAGGATCATCTAGGGAGCAAGGAATCAACTATCAAAGCTGGAAACAACATTTGAGGGGTGTTTCCAGGTGGATTTGCAGGTTGTTTCCTGCAAATCGAATTTGGCAGAAGTAGCTGCAGAGGGGCTCCAACGAAGCCGAAAATCCAAATTCAAAATCAGAGAAATTCCCTTCTGGGTTTTTCTGGGTTTTGTCCAAGGAGTCTAAGGTTGAAAGGACATAATTTTCTGGGCAGTTTTTGGGCACATTCTAGCATGTCAAAGTCAGCAGATCAATCGTTTACTAGGACAACGCAGTGCAGAGTGGTGCAACAACTGAACAACCATCATCTCAGCTATTCCATCACTTGGTTTTGGTCCAACTTGTCATTGAGACAAGCCCAGATGCACCACTTCATTTATATATTGTACTTATGCTCTCATATTTCATAATATGTGGCTCCGCAGTTCCAGATTTACTGTGTTTCATGGGTGTTTAATGTTTGTTTTTAATTTTATGTTGCTGCACTATTTATTTATTTGGAACCACTTAAATCCCTTACTTGGGATCATTACAATCCTAGCCCTTATAAATGGTCTACAGGCATTTTCGATCCATTTGGAGAACCATGAGGTTGCCCTTGTGCCCCCACACCTGCTTGGGAGCAGCACAAGTTTTTGCTTGGAAAGCAAGGGGCCAACACCTTGTCCACTATGTTGGGAGTCCATTTCTACATCATGGCACCCTTTGGACTTCATTAGGCCTCCTCAAAAGCCCAACGACTTGCTTTATTGATCATTCAACCCTCTTGAGAGGCTTATTCATGTATTATTGAGCTATTTGGTGGGCTTGTCACCAAAAGTATTGTTATTATGTACATTATTTTATTTTAGGGGCTCAATTAGGCCAATTTAGCTAAATCGAATTCATTAGAGTGTATAAATTGAAGTGAGATGATTCATTTTCATCATCATCACAAGGATTGGGTTATCTCCTTTTGTGAGAATTTTGCTATCCTTTTTGGAGTACGAGTTTGGATGAATGGATGAATTTTCATGTTGGGATCTCTTTCATTTTGTCTTGGAGCTTCTCTATTGGCATATCTTGGTGATTGGATATACGCTTTTCTTACATGTAAATGCTCTTGTAATGCTATTCTTGTTATTTACTTTTGGCACATGCATGTTGTTGTGATTTTCGCTATACTAGGTTGAAATTTACTGATTTTCTTATGCGAAATTTTGGAAATTTGATCTTTTATAGCGTTGCATCATGTCACGGGCCATGCATGAAGGAGTGAATGTTACTAGAGATAATTTGTGTCATATTTATCTTGATAAGTCATCGAATATTGCAAAATCGAAGTGTGAAGACCTTGAAGTTGCTTCTAACATGCCCTAATGCCATGTGAAGTCCTTTAAAGGCCTCCTTGACCAGATGAATCTAGTTCAAGCTATAAATTCTTCCTTGACTCCATAGGTGATCATATTAAAGCTTATCTCTGTCACCTTCTTCTCTTCTCTAGGCCTAGCCTCTATAGGTCACCTAGGGCATCTATTTTCTCGTGATCCATCAATCAAAAAATTCCGATCTCTTGCCTACTACTGTGCTGGTATGTCTCCGATGTGCCCTTCAAATTTCATGAAATTCTAACAGTGGGATCTTGAGATATTCCAAGCCCTAGCTCTGAGATCGGTTCTTGCCTTTGGTTTCCCTTGGCTAGTGACCTCATTGGGGTCATTCCATCAAAATCAAAGAAAATTTCTCGTTTGATTCCTTTCTCCTCCTCAATTAGGTCAAGCATACCCTTGATTGATCAATTCCATCCCCTTGACCTAATTTTGGGTCCACTTGGTCTCGTGTGGTCCCACTTCTTATCAAAGTCAATTCTTCAAAGACCATTTAGAAACCAGGTTGCCACAAGGATTCTGAGGTATAGGAATCTGCTTTACAAGTCATATCTTCAAATCCTAGCCTGTAAAATCCTCCTAGCCCTTCCTAGAGAGATTTTCACCTTGCCTTTTAAGCAAGCAAGCCACATATTTGAGCCTCTCTTGTGAATAGGCTTTTGGGGATCACCTTTCACTCTATCATTGATATATTCGTCATCGTGGTCCTTGTTATACCGGGTCTCCTCCCATCGGTGAAAGTCTGTAAAGAGTAGGGAGCCTTAGCTAAAGTGATAGTGGACTACATTGGCACATGTAAGGTATGTGTAGAGAGCCATGTGCCTCCACAGTAGTAGACAACATTCCATGGATCCCCAGAAACATTCAGAGATTTCTCGAGATTCACCTATTGGACGAGGAAGATGCACCTGGTTCCCCATGCCCCACCGACCCCACAGTTATATCATGCACTTGTGTTATTCTTCAAGATTGCTAATTGAAGTATTGAATCGGGCTAAAGTAATTGTTACAACATAGAACAATCTGATAACAAGAAAGTGCAGCGTTGAGAGACTGAAGCCTCTTGACAACATTAGGGGATGACACATGTCCTAGAGTATCTCCAGGACCCAGGGCATTTGTCTACTTTGACTTGGTTTTGAGGATTGTTCATGATGACACTACTGGATGCAGTATGCTCCCAGGCTAGCCTTGACACAACTTGGAGGGAAGGAGCTGATTTAGAGCCTAGATAAGGATGGTCTCCCGTTGAGAGATTAGTGAGGGCTTGTTGCACCAAAGCAATCCCTAATGCTAGGGATAAAGAGGCCTTATTTGACAAGTTGGAGATCCATGTAGACCACTTGATGGCACCCCAACTGGCAGTTGTGACCACATAGGAGATATTGAGGTGGATTTGAGGGCCAACCCTCAAGTTTTCATCATCCAGGCATCTACACATTATTTGACACCTCATCACACTTTGGCATGGCATTTGGAGTATTAATTATGGATGACATCAACAATTAAGAGGCTATGACACACACGTGTGCGCTAAATAGGCTTATTTTGTGGTAAGTTAATGGGTTGGCTTGTAACCCAAGGTCATTTAAACAATCAAACTTGCTTTTAGGGCTTTGTAGACTAAAATTAGGAGACCTAATCCTCATATATATAGAGGATAGGCTCATTTAATTTTCATTATCGCTGGTGGATCAATTGGGCCTCTCAAAAAGATTTCTTCCTAGCTGAAATTTACCTTGTACCTTGTGGAGATGTGATCTATTGTGGATTTTTGCTTATGGAACTGTTCTTTGGTGTTGGATATGTCATTTTTGGAGCAATAATGGATTCGTTCATGCATTCTATCTTGTAAGTGTTTGTTGTATTTTATATATATTTATATTTTGTAGCTATAGCATGGAATGTTTTATTGTCTAGGGTTTCTATGTGCTAGTTATCGTTGAATTTTTTTCTATGGAATCTTAAAAATGGTATTGTATGCATTACCCACCATATAATTTGTGTGATAAACCCATGAGTTAATCTTTCAACTAGCTCTCCTCATTGACTTTGCTCCCTCACAAAAAAGATAGCTAGGGTTTGGGACCCAAGGTTTCATGTTCACTTACTCCTTGCTAGGGTTTAGTATTTTTCTCCCAAGTAGGTATCTCGTAGACTCCATCACCCAAGGTCAAGGCATTGGCCTTCCACATAGATGATAAAAAAAATCAAAAACTTCAAAAAATCTCCTTTTTCTTCTCTTCCTAAAACTTCAACGTTGAAAATTTTGGCCCTGAAATTTCGGGCCCTAAATTTTTGGCTCTGAAATTTTAGCTCTAAAATTTTGGCCCCTATATTTTGGGCCTCAAAAATGTTAATTTTATAGGGCATAGGTTAGAAATAATTTTCTTCTACATGATAACCAGAGTTAGTTAGCATAAATTCCACATAGTATTCATTCAAAGATCATTACACAGTTATACAAAAGAAAATATCAACTAGTAAACCATGAAAGAGCAGTAGAAAATAACCATGAAACCATGAGGCAAGAGACATAGAAATTGGGCCCGAGGCCAAGGCAAAACCCACAAAGGGAAAACCTAGAAATTCTTCCTTATGAGAGAGAGAGAGAGAGTTCAAGATTCATCAGTGCATTAGAAATGCCATCAAGATAATATCCAAACCAATACCCATGAATATGAAAAAATGCCAAGCCAAGTCCCATAGTCCTCTAAATTTTCAGCCCCCTTTTCTCCTTCTAATATTCGTTGGATTAGAGATAGACAAGATTAATTTGATGTGTACAAATGAGGAGAGGATGTCTCATATTTATGGACTTGAAGAGGGGGTCGAATGGGTGCCTCTTGGGGGCCCAACTGGCCTTAAAACAATTTGAGGCCGACTTCTAGAATTTTGGGACGGAAACCATAAATTCAAATTTGCAATTTTTATTTATTTTTCTTCCTTTTATTTTCATTGATGAAAACGCTGACCATGGCTACAATTTTTAACAAAAAATTTCGGCACTTCAAGGCAAGAAACTAGGATTAGGGTTTTCAAGCAGAATTCAACTAGGGCTTGGATGTTGACTTGATTTGAAGTCGTTTCATGTTGCTAAGCTTTAAAACATCAAAATCTAGCAATTTGCACGGTTGAAATTACTTTCTTAGGGCTAACATCATCAACCCTACGCAATTCTAGGGCTAGAAAAACCCTAATTCCGCATTAAGGCTTCAACTTAGGTTTACTTTAAGACTTTTTGCTCCTTTTGTTTATCATACCAATTTTCATAAGCCTTTTCTTGCTCTTATGTGCCTTTGTAATCCATTATCATTGCTTATCCCTTAAACCCTAGGCCATAAGTACTTTTCGATAGGTCCCTTGGATAACACATTATTCCTTGTTTCACTAGATTGGGCCTTTTTCTTAATTGTAGTGCTCTCCTTGAGCCCTTTGTAGGCTACTCCTAAGATACACTATTCCTTGTATAGTAAGATTGAGCCTTGTCCTTAGAGTATCTTGGGTAAGCTTATTCAACCTCCTTTATAGGTTCCTTTAAGGATACACTTCTCCTTTTTACATAGAATTGAGCCTTGTTCTTAGTCCCAGTACCCCATCTGAGCCTATTCAATTGTCACCTTTGAACCCTATACCAAGAATATCCTCTAGGTGACTTGAACAAGGAAGCCTCCCTTGTGGTGAAAATCCACTAAAGAGTAGGAGGTGGTGTGTTGTAGTGACAGTGGGCCTCCACCTCATTGTTGTCCCTTGGTCTATTTCTTGTCTCGTGAACTCTCTTCACAAGACCTACTAGATTTTGAGGCAACACACAATAAATGATATCATATTATCATTTATGTGATATTATTATATTAATTAGTTTATATATATATATAGATAATTAGGTTGAGCCTAGGTCAAGGCTAGCCCATTTATTGTATACCTAATAGTATTATGTTTATTTTTAATATATAAATATATTTTTAGTTATATATGATATATTTCTTAGCTATATAACACATAAGTTAGTTATATTTCTTCTTATTTATTATATAATATTTATTGATTGTTATCTATATATATATATATTATATATAAATATATAAAGTTACTATCATTGTTATAATATATAGATGATACATTTCTCAGTTATATGATATTTAAGTTAGTTATATTTCTTCTCATATGTGTGTGTATGTGTGCACGCACATGTGTTAGTTATTTTTATGATTTTCTAAGATAATATATGATATATTTCTTAGGTTTCTTGTTAAATTGAATATATATTTAGTATTTACTAGTTGTAAGGACTATATAAGTCTTTATAATAGATAATTTAAGGTGACTTCTTGTGATTTTAATTAAAGTGAGATTTATTTGTTCAATGCCCCAAAGTAGTGATAATATAAAATACTTTATATTTAATATCTCAAGAATATCTATTATATGTCAAGATGCTATTACCAAGATTTTAATCAAGGTGAGGTCTATATGTAATTTAATTGCCAAATAAGCCACCAAGGGCCAACTTAATTGGCGTTGGCCATGAAAATGAAGTGTTATATGCAAGGAGGTTTGAGGCTCAAATCCCCCAGATTTGTTTGTGTCTGCTGAAGGGACATATGTAGGCAATTGGAGGTTATAGTAGTAGCGGTTGGAATTGACCCCGTGTCATGCCAGTATGAGACCAGCACAATTGCCGATTCCTCTATATACAAAAAAAATAAAAAAAATATTGCCAAATAGAAATGGCATGTAATAGTTTTTGACTTCTATAGATTCAACTTGATGATTATGGTTGACCCAATTTCTTGAAACTCCATTGGCTTTTGATTTCCAACTCATCAACATTGATTTTTCCTATGAAGCCCATTTTAGACCCCAATTTTACTTTGATCCACTTCTTTTCTAGGGATTCACAAGTTTAGGCCTCAAAAGTGCCTTTTGATCTGTTGATCTGCTGGAGAGAGGGTCAAGTATGAAGAAATGATACGTAGGTTTAAGGCTAGGGTAGAACAAAAAGGGGACAAGGTAGGAAGGAAAACCAAGATGCTGTCAAAGGGGTGGAGCATGGGGACGGGCAGTTGTGGTCCTACATTCGGGCTAAGACGGGAACGACACTGTGAAGGGAATCTCAGCACTTTTGGATCACATCAACAATGGTGGGAGGTCCTAGTGGCATTAGTGAGCAGGAAGCCCAGTGAATCCCACCCTCGAAACTTGGTGCAGTGTCACCCAATAGGGTTATGTGCATGACAAATGTCATGTGTTCAATTCATGCACTACAGAAATTGTTTATTGTACAACCAATAATTCTGGTTCTTTTTAATATGTGTGCTGCTATGGTTGCCTTTTGGGGTCTTGCCCTCTCATTGTCTTAATAACTGATCCATGCATCAACAATTTAAATGTCTTGTGGAGCTCCTTAAATGATAAGGATGCATAACTAACATAACAGTTCTGCTTACCACTAGTTGATTCTTGAAACCATTTTACTCAAATATATATTAGATTACTGATGTGTTTATTCTTACTGCAATAAGTTATTACACATCTCATTCAACACATTCTATAGTTAGATTACGATGACTTCTGAGCTTATTGTGTGAAATTACATTTTTTTTACTGATATTGGTTACTACGTTACTGATGAATTCTTCGAAAAGTGTATCAAAATTTCATTTCTTTGATGGTTTATTGTAGATTGGGCGGAAGACCACAAAGAGAGAAACGGTCATACCTGATCCAGATTATCGAATACCAATCATTCTATCAGGTTAGATTCTTTGCAACTCTTTGGAGGCTTTCGATTAAACAAACATATTTTTTCTCTTCAACCTTTTTGTTTTCCTTTTCAGCATTTGGAAGATAAAATGTTATATACCGTTTTTCGTTATCTAGTAAGAGAGGTAGTCATTAGAGCAAGAAACAGAAAAAGGGCACTAACAATCTAAATGTATATGTGCTTTCTGGGCCCTTGCAGAGTACTCACTCACTTTGCAAACTTTTGTATAACTGTCAGTTTTGGATAAAATACGTGTGTAATTCGTTCCTTATCTTCTAGCCTATGTTGTATTTCCTAGTCCTTCAAATGTAAAAGACAGAACAGTATTCTTAAGTTTGTAGGTAAAGAATCTTTACTTCAAACCTAGATGCTTTGGGAAAGGGCAGTCCCTTCTTTCAAAATCACCCGGGACATGCACTTGGCCTTGATGCAAATGCATTCCTTTTCGGCCAATGGCATTGGCAGCGGCTTTGCTGTGGTCTAATCTAGAAAATACGAATACCTCATGTCTTATCATTATAACATATTCAATGGCGGCACAAGTGCTGGCTGTTTAGAACATGAAAGATTTCCAATTGCATTCTAAGAAGGCTTCTTATATGACTAAAGACAGTTAAATAGAACCATAGCTTCCATGATGTGCCAATCCACATTTTCCCTGTCAGAGGAAATGCATTATAATGGTCGTGATGGTCTTATTTGCACTCAAGGAAATTTTTGTTATATAAACTCTATAAAGTGACAAATAAATGTAATCAAGTTTAAAAATTAAATGTAATGTCAAGTTATGATGTTGCAATGAATATAAATATATCAAATGAATAATAATAATTTAAAAAAAATAATACATTTCTAATTAAGAGCATGATTTATCTACCATATAATATTACATGTACACTATCACATTACATTGTATCGAATATATTTATTATTTATTTTATATGAGAAGTACAAAATTACAAATCACATGGCGTTGGCATTCTATTTAACTCATTCATTCATCTCTTATTCATTATTGAGTATATTTATTATTTATCTTATATGGACTTTAACTTATTGTCTTTGTCGTGTTGGATATTCTTTAGTGCATTCGGTACCAGAGCCACTCTGATCCAGCTCTTAATTATCAGGGTTTTTATGATTTTTCCAGGTTTCTACCACATTTAGGCTTTTGGCCAAAAAAAATATGCAGAATTTGTGTGACAAAAAAAATATTACTTAACTGTAAAGAAAATATTAAAAAAAACGGTCAGAACGAGAAATTCAAGAAGTTGAAGCACAACTGAAATATGTGGGGGCGAATATAAATACTGAAAAGAAGAAGACCACAGCGCATCAGAGGTCCAATAAAAGTTATTTCGCTGCAAAAATACATAAAGAACTTCATTGTATATATTTTAGAATAATCTGTATCGTTATCAGAAAAACAGCGAAGGATGAAGGGGACAGTTCTCAACCTGCCGTAAAGCAGGGGATTATTCTAATTCGTAGAAATCCGTGAGAGAAGATGCAACTGCCATAATATTATTCCCGTGATATATAATTTGACAGGAGTAAAAGGACATGTTTTAAGTTATATAAATAAGGGGACATTCTAGAATTGATGTGTCCAATTCCATATCAAAGAAGTGAGATCTTTGCACCTTATATGCTTAATTATTATTAAAAGAAGATTTAAGTTTCATTTTCATGGTATTTGATAAAGGAAATTTGGACGAAAACGAAAATTAAGTTTAGCGGTGTAAAAAGGAAAGATTTCCTGAAACATTTATAACATGCGCTATTGATCTATTAAAATAGTTAAAGGGATTATTCAAGGAAGTGATATTAGCATCACTATTTCTCTTTACAAAAAGAAAAATCACGTTAAGATAAACCAGGGGAATCAATTATTAGTCATAATTGAAAGAAAGAAAAAGAAACGAGGTTAAAGATAGCCTATGGGACATATTGCTTCTTCATCTGCTTGATGTATTTGGCCCTTTTTCTGTGAAGCTTCAAAATAAATGCTCCTAGCTTCTCGACAAACCCCTCGCTAAATAGATTATCCCAAGAGCTAGCTGCCAGCATACCTGCATAACTTTGCCTAACTTTTCCTGTTGTCTTTGAAGGCCTCACATTCTAAAATGAAATGTTTTTCTGTTTCCACTTTTCTGTAGAACAAAAAATGCATACTCTTTCCTCCCACACTTCCTTTGGCCTTTTCCAGTGCCTTGTTTCACAACGGAGTTGATGAGAATTAGTCCTTCACTGAGCAATAAGAATTTTGTCTCTCCAAGACATATTGGTCTCTATGTAGTATGTATGCTTTTGGTTGATGACTATGAGTGGGATTAAACACTTCAATATAGTAATTTTTCTTTCTTCCTAGCTCATCCCAAGTACGCTTGTGGAACTTTTCCATAACAAAAGCTTTTATCTCTTTGTTGTTTATGGGGCACGCATTCAAGCCAATACCCCATTTACTAAACCATTTGTTATTTTGCTGCATCCAAGTTTTTTTTCTCTTGCACAATCTATCATTAAAGACAACCTTAGGCCATCTACCCTCTTCCATTTGCTCAATTTTTTTTAAATACCTTATGACTCGAACCATGGCAATTGCTTCAATAGGAGCAGTCCCTATTTCACTTAACAAGATATCATAAGGAACTGCACTTTTAATCTTAAATTTGTTTGTAATCAAACGCTTTTGAATTTTCTCAATTTGTCTCCACTGCATGTCAGATGTACTGCTGACCCATAGTTCACAACCAGAGAGAATCACCGGAATCACTAGAGCCCAAAAAGAGTTTGAGTGGTTTTCCAGTCCCATAACTCTGCCTCTCTACACCTATTTTGAAAAGCATAAAATGATTTCCAACCCCCCAAAGTTCTTTTCTTTCTACAACCATTCCAGCTTAGATTTTTGTTGAAGTCAATTCCGAGGTATTTGTAATCCACAACTTCCAGAATGTTGCCTTCAAAGTAGAACTTATGCTCGTTATGTTTTCTTTTCTTAGAGAAGGCCACTACTTTCGTTTTGCTAATATTGACTTGCATCCCCACACATCTATAAAAATGCTCAAGGGATAGTAAGTGCTCTTGCAAACCAAGATCTGATTTAGCAATCAGAATAAGGCAATGTTCCACCAAATTTCGGGGATGAGGAGGTGAGGGAGCAGGGATACGCAGGAGCGGCCTATGCAAAAGCTCCCCACCAATTTTTAGGAAACGTGGGGGGATGTCGAGGTCTTAAAAACTTATAAATATAAAATATAAATCGATGAATCATATAAATGAAACAAATTTAAAATGAAAAGCATGATCATTGATATCATTATCATATAAATTATAATCATACATCATACATGTAATTTTGTAACTGTATAGTGTAATTGCTAGTCTACCAAGTTATTAACAATACACAATGAAAATAAATTATAAAACTATAAATGTTTAAAGCTTTAAACTTTAAACGATATTGATGTTCCACTTCCAACTATGAACTATGAATATTGAATAATATAAAAGTCAAGTCTGATACATGAGCGACAATGTTTCATTGAACGAAGGAGCAAATAGAAGGCTGCTTGGCGATGGTGACAGTGTTCATATCAACGAAGGAGCAAATAGAAAATTAAATGTGAAATGAACATAATATAAACTCTTCACGGTCGGTCAAGAAATATTAAAAAGTATGATTTTTTTGTTTCATAGAAAAAATTTGCGAATTTTTTCTAGGGAAAGGACCCCTCAAGACCCCTTAATACCCCTTTCACCTAGGAAACGATTCCAATTGGAGGAAACAACCCCAAAAATGGAGGAAATGACCCCTTTCAAGTTTCCTCGTGTACCCTATTTTTTGGGATCGTGGGGAAACATTCCCCTCTCGTCCCCAAGTCCCCGGAGCGCGAGGGAGCTAGGAAACTCAACCCCCAGGTGGGGGGATGCAACCCCGTGGAACGCTGGAATAAGGTCACCTGCATACAAAAGAAGCCTTATAACAAACTTGCCCAAATAGATACCATCACCCCCTTGCGAATTTAGCCACTCCTCAAGCTTGTTGATATATAAACCAAAAAGGGTAGGAGATAGTGGGAAACCTTGCTTGACCCTGATATCGCTTCTAAAACTTTCAGAAATGCCTGTTGAAGTTTTAATTTTGACTTTCACCTCTTCATACAACCTATGCACAACTGCTCTCAAATGTTTAGGAACCCCAAGTTCCTCCACTCTGTGCTAAAGCTTATCCCTAGGAACCGAGTCAAATGCTTTTCTGAAATCAACAAAGCAACAAAAGACTTCTTCCTTTTTCTCCCAAACTTTTTCAATGATGTGCCTTAAAGTTATACAATGATCAACTGTGGAATGTGTAGGTTTAAAACCTGCTTGCCCTTTAGCACGCTTATCTTTTTCTTCTGCCCACTTGCTAATTTTGTTTTCTAGCATGCTTCGAAATAGCTTTGCAAACAAAGGGTTTATCATGATGGTCCTATAATTGGAGGGATTATTGACGTCACTACGCTTGAAAAGAGGTATTGCCAGACTAGTTGTCAAATCAGTGGGGAGCCCTTGTTGTATGATGTTGTTGAAGATTTTTGTAATGTGAGGTGCAAGAATCTTTGAGCCCCACTTTAGATATTCTACTTGGAGTTCAACTAAGTCTTTTTCTTTTCCAACACCCAACTTCTTGATACCCATCTCTACCTCTTGTACCATGAAGAGTTTAGTATCAGTGTTGACCAAGGGGGGAGGGTCAACCTTGGGAACCTGCTCATAGAGTTGTCTTGCATAGTCAAACCATTTAGAAGTTGTAACATTATTTCCAATTTGTATCTTTTTTGGTTGGAGCTCCTTCCAAAATAATTTGGGATTATTTTTCCCAAGGAAGATTAGTTCTTTCTTTCTTTCTTAGAAAAACATGTGCGATGAGAAGAAAATATGAAATTAACGACTTGCAATTAATGATTGATGATTATAAATTTATATCCCAATTTAATGTTACACTATGTATCAAAATGAAGTTGGCATAACTCTAGGTTTTAACACGGATGGAAACATTGGGCACTTTCATCTTAAACATGAAGAAAATGTTTTTGATACTCTCCTATAAGAAGACGAAGATAACATCATGTTTAGTATCTCCCTCATTACAAGACCTAAATGATCTATCAAAGACTAAAAAATGATCCTTCAAGATAGCTAGAAGTCAAACATTGGGCACTTTCATCTTAAACATGAAGAAAATGTTTTTGATACTCTCCTATAAGAAGACGAAGATAACATCATATTTAGTATCTCCCTCGTTGCAAGACCTAAATGATGTATCAAAGTCTCAAAAGTGATCCTTCAAGATAGCTGGAAGTCAATACAATATTTGTAGGACTAGTGGAAAGAATTTGGAAAGGTTTTCGCTGAGAAAGATGAAGAAATTTCATGCCTTGAGAAACAAAATCAAAACTTGATCAGATAGATTAATAAGTTAAGAAGTGAAAAGAAATCATAAGAAATGTTGGAGCAACTTACCAACAAAGAATCAATGATTGATAAAGAAATAATGACCGATTTAATTGAAATAAAGAAGTCATTAAATGTAAAAATTTAGATTTTGGAGAATAAAACCATACAGATCCAATCGAAATATTATCAACCAGTAAATCATCATAAGTATCAAAAGGTGAAGGGTTCAAAACAAGACATGAGATACAATCATGCCTTATTGTCATCCTAATTATAAAAAAAAAATTATTATTCAAAAAAGTAACCAAAGATGAAATTAGCATGAGAAGCTAAGTGAAGATCCTATTATATTGAGATATTCTTGTGTAGAGAGTCTTGCTATTTTCCAAATCACATGCATCATTTCCACATAGCTATGTAGAAAATTGAATTAGAGTCATCTAACCCATTCACAATTAGACAATTATGCTCAAAACTTTGTAACTCATATTGTCTTGTGTTGTCAACCATCAGAGGTTCAAGTACAGAGAATACTGAGAAAGCATTACAAGCTAGAACAAAGACATAAAGATTTTCCATAAAATGCTTTGGTGACAAAGCATTTTTGAAAGGATAGACAATGTAATGAGCATAAATATATCAAACAAATAATAATAATAATAAAAAAAAAATAAGGTGACACATTGTAAGCAAAGGACATGACTTATCAACCATTGTGACTAGTCAATGTTATAAGTACAGTGTCACATGGCATTTTATTTTTGTTAGTTCAACTCTCAATCATTATTAAATATATTTATTACTTATATGGATTTTAACTTGTCATCCTTCTTATGTTCTATTGAAGTTTCTAAGTTTACTTAATTTAGAAACCCTTCATGCAGTTTTTCTGATTTATGCCTACCTACTTGTTAATTTTTCTTTAACAAGTTATTACAAGGTAAATACTGAAAATAAACACCAGCGCATGCTCAACATATTACAGATCAGCAACTAAAAGAAACAAGAACAAACACACCACATGACACTATTATTTTTGGACCAATGTCTCCGGAAAAACCCAATGCGAGAAAATCGGTGCAGTGATCTGAGGGTTTTCTTATTAAGCAATATCAGAGTACAATCTGGGTGTCGTAACTGGCCTACCCAACAGAGAATTTCCTTAGCAGCTATACCTCACAGGTTGAGAGAAATCTCCTGGCTGAAACCCAGGAAAATCCTTCCGGCAGCTCCTAAGCACAAAACTACTCCTGCAACCCCAGCGTCTGCCCAATCTGGACTGCGTCAGCCCCTCTTTGTCTCACGCTAGCCCTGCGTCAGCCTTTCTTGGCCTGCGCAGCCCCGGGAGGCCCTGCATCAACTCTAGGAGCCTCTGCGTCAGCTACACTGGCCCCTCTAGTGCTTTGCGTAGCACTTGGCTGCCTCTGCGTGGCCCTGGGTGATCCTTTGCTGGCTCTGCGTCACCCTCCTTGGCTGCTGCGCTGCTGTCTTGGCACAATCTCTGCCTTCTCTGTTCCTTTGTACTCAATGCCCCTCAGCTACTCTCCTGATCACTGATTCTATCTCTCTTAGCAAACCCCGCTCTAGAGAATAGAATGATTGATCATCTGGTGTGATCTCCAAGTGACCCTCAAGCGTCTTCTTATACTTTTCCTGTTGACGATTCAATCGTTGAGATTAAGTCCCTAATCAACGACTAAGATGAGATTTGGCTTGATCCATGTCTTTTGGACCACTCTAACACATATTCATATTAATACACATTAATATTTTATTTTCCCTAAGTTTAGACTTAGGGACTTCATTAAAATATTAATTATTTTAATATCTCCTGATCTGTTTAGAATCTGCCCAAACCCTTTCTGGGTATTAGAGATCTCATGTGCCCCAACCTTTCCACCAAATTTTGTGGCTAGAGCACATCCGATGCTACCCCAATTCAACACTCCCTCTTAGCAAGGACTGTGCTCTAGCAGTGCTCCTCACTGAGTATTACTGTAATCATCCAGCATCGGTACTTGTGTTGATGCTAGGCCTTCCTTTCCAACATCCTCTGCATTGCTGCCTCCTGTACTACTGCCCATGGTTCTGCCACTGCCACTACTGCATACAACTCCCTCTGCATCCGCGCTGTTGCTGGTCCTTCCTCCCAACACTGCATTTGCGCTGCACCTCCTCTCATCATTTTGCATCATGCTGCCCATTGTTGCACTGCAACTCAATTACTAAGAAGTAAGTAACTGATCTCCCAACTGACCTCCCTGTTGGGCTAGAAACACCCACTGATGTTGAAGCTCCCTCTGCCACTCACAAGTGCTCCCTCTCTCTGACCTCTGCGCTGTTTCAACAACTACCTGCATCTCGCACCGTTGCACACCTCTTTGTGCCTTATTGCACTGGTGCAACACTCTTGTGCTTCTCGCATTGTTGCATCCTGCTAGCTTTGCGCTGTCTTGGGACTCTTGCACTGTAGCTCTCTCTGCCACTCCATCCGCATCCGTTTCTACCCACCCAGCCAATCCTGCTACTCATCATCGGGGCTCCCGTAGCAAGGTCTAATCCAAGAGGCTGGGTACCTCGAGGATCCTACCCCTCATCGCCTGTAGTCCATTTGACTACAGCTTGATGTCTCCCCACTTTCGCTCAAGTGGTGCGTGTGCACTCATGGGACAATCATCGTCTGTTAGAACTTCCTTCTTTGCCCATGCTGGCGCTGCCTTAGTCTCGAAAGACTCTCCCTTATTCTTCTTCCTTGGGCATTGGTCGCATAATGACCCATCTCCCCACAGTGGAAGCACTTGATCTTGGAGAGATCTTTCTTCTTCCGCTTCTCCTGCTTTCCCTCAGATGCTAGGGCCACATCCTCCTCCTCCTGCTTGACCTTGATCTCTTTACTGCTGCTACCTGTCTTTGACTGTCGTCTGATCTCTTCTTGGCGAAGAGCTGTCCACATCTCGTCCCAAGGTAGGGGAGTCCTCTGCCCAGGATGCTGTGGACAAACACTTCCCACTCTTCTGAAACAACATTCAGGGCTGTCCTCACGACAAGCTCCTGATCCGGTGTCGCTCCTATTGTAGTCAACTCATCTCGGATCTAGTTCAGTCCTCCGAGGAAGGAGTCAATCGTTTGACCCTTCTTCATCTAATACGACCTCATCTGGTTCTCAAGCAGGATTCTTCTCTGCACAAAGGTATGCTGGTACAGGTTCTTGAGAGCCTCCCACATCTCAACTGTCGTTTCCTTCTCGGCTATATGTGGTACCACATGATCCTTGACACCGTCAAGAATAATGCACTTAGCCCTCGCCATCGCCTCCTCATACTTGTCATTATCATTGGGGTCGACTGGGATAGCTATAACCTTCAAGGCAAAGTTCTTGACACGATTCCTGTCAAGCATTGATAAGATTATGGCCTTCCAGACTGCGAAGTTCGATGCTCCGTCCAGTCTATCCTAGTCTTACCCCGTGAAGTGCCATGATGCTCCTCTACTTCCCTCGTGGAAGTTCTCTGTTCGACTCCTCTGAGTCCCTACTTCCCGTCTGGAAGTTTTCTTCTGGACTCCCTCTAAGTCTTGATTCCCTCCTGGGAATCCTTCTGCCGCTTGTCGAGATGCTCCCTACTCTGATCATCTTGTGCAACTGCACTGCTGATCCGAGTTCCTTGGCTAGAAACCCTCGGTAACAACTCCTCTGGCCCTGCTCTGTCAGGTACTGTTCTGACTACAGTACCTCACCAGCTCCACTCTACAATATTTCTGCAGCCTTCTAGACCCCAACAACTACCTCTCTGTGAACTGTGTCAACCCCTCTTTGCCTCACGCTGCCTCTGCGTCACCCTGGATGGGTCTGCGTCAGCCATCTGGCCCTCTGCATCAGAAGTGCTAGCATCTCTGAGGCTTTGCATAGTTTTCGACTTCTTCTGCGTGGCTCTGGCTGGCTCTGTGTCACACTTCCTTGGTTTCTGCACTGCTAGAAACAACTTCTGTCACCTTGAGACAACTGTTTTCTGCTACTATTGCTCCGCTCTACTGATGTCTTTTAGTCCTCCTGTGATCTGCAATCATGCTTTGATACCATGTTGAAGTTTCTAAGTTTACTTAATTTAGAATCTCTTCATGCACTTTCTCTGATTTATTCCTACTTGCTAAATACTGAAAATAAGCACTGGTGCATGTTCAACATATTACAAATCAACAACTAAAAGAAACAAGAACAAACACACCACATGACACCATTATTTTTGGACCAATGTCCCCAGAAAAATCCAATGTGGTAAAACTGGTGCAACTATTTAAGGGTTTTCTTATTAAGCAATATCAGAGTACAATCTGGGTGTTGTAACTGGCCTACCCAACAGAGAATTTCCTTAGCAGCTATACCTCACAGTTTGAGAGAAATCTCCTGGCTGAAACCCCGGAAAACCCTTTTGGCAGCTCCTCAGCACAAAACTGCTCCTGCAACCGTAGCGTCTGCCTAATCTGGATTGCGTCAACCCCTCTCTGTCTCACGCTGGCCTAAGTTAGTCTTTCTTGGCCTATGTCAACCCCAGGAAGCTATGCGTCAGCTACACTGGCCCCTCTGGTGCTCTGCGCAACACTTGGCTGCCTCTGCGTGAGGCCTTGCTGGCTCTGCATCACCCTCCTTGCATGTTGTGCTGCTCTCCTAGCACAATCTTTGCCTTCTTTGTTCCTCTCTACTCAATGCCCCTTAGCTACTCTCTTGATCACTGATTCCATCTCTCTTAGCAAACCCCGCTCTAGAGAATAGAATCAGTGATCATCTGGTGTGATTTTCAAGTGACCCTCAAGTCTCCTCTTATACTTTTCTTGTTAACGATTCAACGGCCGAATTAAGGCCCTA
>APFE030613913.1:4600-43922 GCA_000404065.3 Pinus taeda
GAGGACTTTTCCTCATTTGGACTCACTCATCTCATCACATCTCTCTCTCTCTACTGCGCAGATATGAGTCTCTTCTCTACTGCACTGAAATGGGTCTCTCTCTCTCACACATGTGGAGCCGGAAACTGCTGAAACTGAAGCTGCAACTGCAGAAGTAAAGATTGACTTGCATGGCCTAGAAGATCTCCTCTTTGGAACTATGTTGTAGGTTCATCTGAACCTCCTCTAGAAGCCGAAAATTTTGGTGGTGGAATGAAGTCAATCCGACAGTCGGTTTGTGAGATATCGTCTGCCCTAATTTGATAATAAAGCCGGTAATGTTGATGCTATCTAGGGTTTGCTACTGCTGATATGAATCAGATTTATTGTACTATTTCTCTCTGCTGAATTATTGAAGATAAAAGAAGATTTGATCAAAGGGTTTCCCCACACATTGTGGGGTTTGTCCTGGCTAGCCGCCACATCTTGTGTCTCTTGTCTTGGCTTGTTTTCTGTTGATCGTTTAATGTTCTATCTGCACTTTACTTTATGTACATGTGATTGCTAATCTGTGGAATATAATAAGAAAAGGAAGTAAACTGTTATAAGCATAGAACATACCATAACTTAACAATAGGCCATACAATTGCCAGAGAGGTCGTAAGCAGGGCGAGAGGGTAGAGAGCATTCCAAGGAGGCCAAGCTTGTCTTGGGGCTGATTCCAGATCAACATTTGAGTTTCTAGGCAGCCATAATATCCAAGAGAGCGAATTACAAGTTCCCCTTCAACTGTTGCAATTTTCTGTGGGTCAAAATAAGGGTTTTTATGTGTAAGTTTTCCCTTGTACTTGGCATTTTATTGAGCATTGTAAAATGGTTATTTTCCTTGGTATGGGAACCCTAGGTTCTTGTTGAAGGATTAATAAGAATTGTGATTTGGGGCTGAAAATTTGTGTTTATATTGCATGATCTAATTGTTGGTTTTATTTTCGTTGTGCTAAATTTGTTTCTAGTTAAACACATCAATGTGTTTTAGTTCATTACTTGTGTAAAGTTAATAAGAAGTTTTTACCAAATCTAGTGTGTGTGCACTAAGTCTAGTGCCCAAAACTCTAACAACTCGTTGATAGATTATTTACCTTAGAGGTTTGAAGATTCAGGGCTTTGTGATGTGGAGCCTATTAGCTCGGTTCCAACATAGAGGAACTTAGAAAAGTAAGGCAGCGGGTATCAAGCGAATTAGAAAGGATTTTGGTAGCAAAAAAGATTTTGGAGGATGTGGAATGACTTAAGTCATGGGTAAGGTTAGGGAGACCTTTAGACCATCTAGCCATATTGTTACAATTAGAAAAAAGATGAGAAGAATCATCAAAAACCCTTCAAATTTAACCATAATTTGCTAAAAGAAGAAGGTTTCAAAAATTTGATCACCTAGAATTGGAAGGAATATTAACCTTGTACAATGGAGACAACTATTTATCTATCTGGAATAAATTTGATGAAAGTCTAAAACATAATAACATAGTGGGAAAAGAAAAACTCCTAGAATGCTCAACAAAAGCTTACTGAGACCAAGAAATAGATTAAGAAATTGTTTGAAACATAAAAGGAACAAATGATTACAAAAAAGGAAAATATTAATCTAAAAAATTTAGAAGAAATAAAAATGAATCTATTGGAGCAGGAAGAAGTAAAGTGGAGACTAAAGAATAGGGCTACTTGGTTGATAAAGGGCAACAAGAATGCTAAATTCTTCCAAAACTGAAGGAAACATCAAAAATACGTGGGAGATATGTAAGAAAGATGGGAGGAAGCTAAGAAAATTCTCAAAGATGGCATCAAGAGGAGTAAAGCACTTCAAATGTTTATTCCAAAAACCTCCTAAGGCAAAGCACTTCAAAAGTTTATTCCAAGAACCTCCTAAGGCAAACATAATAGTGACTGAAGAACAACAAAATGAAGAACTTGAAGCTGAAGTAACCAAAGACGGACTCAAATCAATTCTACAATCTTTTAAGAAACCAAATAGGCTCTAAGTCCACATGGTTGGACAATCAAATTTTATTTGTGTTTTTGTGACCTCCTAGAATAAGAGTTGTTGAGCGTGATAAAAGAATCTACTAGAGTTTAGAGTGAAGTATTATTGTATTTAATGAAACATTTATAGTTCTTCGAAAGCAAAATGATCCATAAAATTTTGATGATTATAGTGCTATCTCACTATGCAATTCTGTGTAAAAAATTTCAACAATAATTACAACAAATAGGCTTAAAAGAAAGAATTCCCGTGACTTTGTCTCAAAAGAACTGTTTGGTTTTCTTCACAATGTTGTGAGAAATAGCACAACGAGGACTACATGTAAGAAAAAGTAAAAAAATTTCAACTATTATGATGAAATTAGACTTAGCTAAGGCTTAATATAAGGTGGCTAGTTATATCATGGGATTATTTTGATTCAGAATGGGATCAGATCTTAAGTAGTAAATTAGATTATGGGGTGCATTTTCTCAGCTTCCTAGGGGTCTAATGTGGGGATGCCCTATGTCTCCTTATTTATTAGTGTTGGTTGCAAAAGGTTTGAGCAGAATGGTGAATGCATCTAAAAGGGAAGGTACTATAAAGGGTATTAAAATGAGAACCTATTTCTCCTTGTCCTATTTACTATTTGTAAATGAAGAAAAATTGTTTGACATGTGAACAGTTCAAAGTTGTGGAAGTAGAAAAGTATAAAGAGATCCTTGAGTTGCACAGTAATGCAAAATGGATGTATGTGAATGTTCATAAATCCTTAGTGTTGTTCAATAGCCTAGAGGAAGGTAGAGAGACAGTCTACTCAAATATTGATGCAAGGTTAAAATATCTAAGGTTTTTCCTCAAGCCTACTAACTACAAATTCAAGGATTGGAGTTGGCTACATGAAAAAAAATTGAAGAGAGGATGACTAATTCTTGCTACCGATGTTATCCAAAAAAGGCAAGCTAACTTTGGTCAAATTAGTTTTGGAGGGGATACCTATTTATTGACAATTTTTTAGCTTAGATACCAAAAGGAATGTTAGGAAAAAAATAGAAGAATAGGAGTTAAATTTAACCGAAAATACCTCCTCCTTCTCCTTCTCCTTCGCCCTTCTCCTTCGCCTTCCCCTGCCTCCACTGCACCTCCTTCTCCTCCTTCTCCTTCCCCTGCCTCCACTGCACCTCCTCCTTCACCTTCTCCTGGCCCCACTGCTAGGGCTAGAGATAATTTCCCACGCATTGAATTCACCTAACAAAAATAAGCAAAAAAAAATCATGTAAAAGTTAAAAC
Organism: Pinus taeda; assembly: GCA_000404065.3. Classification (NCBI taxonomy): domain Eukaryota; kingdom Viridiplantae; phylum Streptophyta; class Pinopsida; order Pinales; family Pinaceae; genus Pinus; species Pinus taeda. The sequence continues at coordinate 7,887 of APFE030613913.1, forward strand.
AAATATTTTAAAAATAACAAAAATCTCTTAAAAAAGATTAAAGAGCCAGTAACATATTATAAAAATGTATTAAAAATAGACCAAAAACAACCTGAAGGCAGGAAGAGATTAACTGTGCTTGTGCTTGAAATGAAGATGATCCATAGGTTTTGGACCAAAAGCTGATGGAACTCTCTTTCCTTCTCAGACCACCAAAATATTAAATGGCTCCTTCATATTGCTGGTTCTGAACTTTAAAAGAAAACACATTATAATTTCATCTAAAAAATCACATTATAATTTGCGTCTAAAAATGAGAGGAATGAAGCAGTGCCCATTGCATCAGTGGAATCTGCATCGGCTGTTTCGATTCAGATCGGAGTGCCAAGCCCAGACGTGAGATTCTGACTATTCCTTGGGGCTTTATGCACTTAGATACCTGGCTAGTGACCGAAATAATACGAATCAGACGAAAAGGCGATGGCATCATTGATCCTCGCTTGGGACTCGGCTCGCACAGCTCGATGAGGAAACTATACTTGCGAATGCTCCTTTCACGCGCAATCGGTGCTTCTCCTGCTTGTGGAACAGGTAGGGGAAGTTGCCACTAGCTCAGATGCCGATCAGCATCCTCATCCCGCCCCTCTGCTTTTTTGGGTCTGGGTTGGACCGTTTTCATTTCCCATTCATTGGCCCCAAGGGATAAAATTATGAAAACAACTGGTGACAGCGGAGCCAAGCGGAGAAAGCAACCAGAGTAAAAAAAAAACAGAGATATCAAAACCAAAAATCGGCATGGCCATGCTTAAAATTCGGAAGAGAATAACCAAAGAGCCAACAATACCAAAATCGATGGAAACAGTAAGCCAAAAATAAAATTATAAAAAACAAAAAACAACACAGCAGACACTATAAACAACCAAAAAGGCTGACATCAACAACACAGCAGACGCCACAAACAATCAAGAAGGCCGCCATCACATCGCCTGAACTCTCAAGTCGAACTCTGCTCTGTCCTGCGTCCATGGCCACCGAAGAGACCCTCACATTACATGAACTCCCTATGCATCCGAACTGGAGCTACTAAAGTAGGATCGTCCGAAGCGTATGTGGCTAAACTCTGACATCAAATCACCATCATCATCTTCAGTCTCTGTCTCTGCCTCGGCTGCTTAATTAACCTCACATTCGCATTCTGAATCTGAACTTAATGCTACTATATTTAATGTGAACGCCACCATTCTTGAGCATCACCTCAACTCTAATTTTATCTGCGTCGCTTAGTGTCATCTTCGCGTCATCCAGCTCACCTTTGCTTTCATTTGAGTTTTGTGTTATTGCAGGAAGTAAATGATCTTGTGGAGTAACCCCGTCATCCTTTTTCCACAAAAAAAACGGCGTCGATTGCAATTCTTTTTGGCTGGAGAGAACGGTGGTGAATTCAATAGCGGAATTATCTGGTGATCAACCAATTCCTCTTTCATATAACAGCTTCCCACCGTCTTAGGTTTGCTCGGCTCGGCTTCTCAATTGAAAGGGATTCTTCCCCACCGTCTTCAGGTTTGCCCGGCTAGGCTTATCAATTAAAAGGGATTCTTCCCACAGCTGGAGCTCTGTAGTAAATGCCAGAGGAATACCCTGTCTAGAGCTCTGTTGTTTCTTCTCGGCTGAGAAGTCCGCTGAAAAAACTACCACCACATTCAGCCTTTGCTTTGTGTCCAACCCGACCAGGGACACATCACTCCTCTCCCGCTTCGCACCAGGCGTCCAAACTCGAATCGCATTTATTGAGGCCGGTGATTATTTTGTTTCATTATTTGTTTCTTTAATTTATGCGTTTTCTGATTTATGCTTTTTTTCATAACAACCGTTTGGGTTTTTTAACCATGCCTTGTAATGATGACATGAATTCAAATTTTGAAAATGACTCGACCCACCACTTCCACCACGACTAACCTAATTTATTTTTTATTTTAAGATGAATAATTAACTTAAAATGAAAACAAGACAGGCTGCATAGCAGCTAGTCCCGGCTTTGAGTGGGAAGCGGGGTGGAGCTCATTGGCTCGTTGTTAATGCAACTTACATTGGATTCTGTGCACAAGTGATATATAATTAGAAATTAAGCATACAACACGCTCATAGATTCACAAGTATTCCCCATATTTTGCACTCAGCAAGTTATTGTAAGTTTAAACGCAACATCACCATCATAATCTCAAGTCGATATAGAGCTATGATACATAAAGCTAGGGTGTTCCCTCAGTCTCACGACTTGGTGCGATAGTTTTGATTTATTTGCTCGTCATTTCCAATGTGGTCATGTGTTCGGAATCAACTGCATTGCTCCCAGCAGACTTCCAACCCCATTTGGAACATGTGGATCCATAAATCCATTTAGAATTAACAATATATTTTTTAATATAGCATCAATGTTAAGCCAGCGGCCATTTGTTTGGACTGTTGTTGTTCATTAAATTGCATTCATTCAATTGTTTCAAGCTACATAATTAAATAGGCTAAAAAACGCCATGAATAGATACAACATTACTTACACTTTGTAAATTAAAGCACTAGTATGACTAACACCTTTTAAATTTAGATTTTATATAAAGCACCTAAGACTCTCCTAACAGAGTATAATTTGGAGTAATTATTTCCCACCATCAACAGAGTTACATAGTTATATAGTAATAATTGCCATGGCGTGGCGAAGGCGGAAAATAAGAGCTACCTAACCAGCGGGCGCCAGGTGGTTGGCCGATTATCCAGTTGTACTTCAGCAGGATCGGGTATAGGTCGCGAGATAGAGAATAGAATTATTGCCTGTCGCCTTATCCTGCCAGTAAGATGGTTGGACACCTGGAGGGGCAGTTTGCCTTTGTGCTATTTGATAGATGCACGAAAATGAAAAGGGTACGAAAATGAAAAGGGTGTTTCCAGTTATTCATGCAGTTATTGCATGCCACCCACTTGTCGTATACCTTTTTCCATTTTAAGCATTCTACATAGCTCCTTGTTTGGTTTGGAATGGACAGAATGGACACTCCCGATCTGATCCGATGACAAGTCGACAAGTCCTAGTGTTGTTTAGTACAGTGCTTTGGCCATGTTACTGGCTTTGATAAGGGGTAGGGATGCACGAAGCCTCGCTCCACGCCCAACGTGATGAGGGTGGTTGTATCAGCAGTTCATTTCTGCAGTTTCAATATTAGAATGTCGGTTAAATGCCACCCAAATGCTTGGATTGATCTTCGAAGAGGCAGGTAAGATAGCAGGCTTAACCTAGCAATTCTCATACTCATACATCAGTGGATGGTTTGAGTTTGAGTTTACTGGGCTGATCGAATTGAGAGAAGGGAGCAAACAGATGCTCTCGGGGAAGGCGGACTACCGCTCTCCTTCAATGCTTAGAAATTTCTCTGTCGTTGGGTGGATTTGATCCGCTCGCAATCTACATCTGATAATGTGTAGGGATGTGTAAAGCGTCGTTCTATGCCCAGGCGGAAATCTAGGAAGATATGGAAATTAATTGCCCAACTGTGAACTGGACCACTATAGAAGAACTGGTGATAACATGAAAACCAGGCCATGTCACACGTTGTGATGTTCCTGCACCAGCGCTTGTGTTCATGTACTCACCATAATATAGCGTAGTTAGAGCAAAGTTTTCGCTCCATGGCAACCACCCGGAGGAATTGATGAGACCGCCAAGGTTTGACTGCATGAAGACGGTGCGAGAGTATGCCTTCCACGGCCTTCCCAAATATGTTTGGACGGAACCCAAGACAGGTTGCAGGTTGGGTGCTGCAGATACAATAGAGTTGTGAATTGAGATTCCGGTGTTTTGGTTGGGGTCTGCTCTTCCCTGAGTTGTAATTGTGTTCATCTGCCTAAGGATTACTAAGATGTTGTTGTTTTGGATTACTACCGCCGCATTGTCGAAGATGAAGTTGACGGTGCAAATCTTTTTGGTGTGCAGGGATTGAATCTCCTTTTTTTCCAGCAAACGTCATCTAAACACCAAAGATCCTAATTTTCTGAACTCTTTGAAATCCCTTTGCATACAGTGAAGACCAAAGGTAAATTCATGCTCTGAAACCATGCTTATCATCATTTGTTTTCCCCAGTTAGATGAATATCACAATATTTGTGTTACTTCCAAAGTTTTATTGAGAGCTGAATTCTGCAAACAAGTGGAGGTCGAAGTAATGATTGTAGAAGGAGTTAAGAACAAAGGTCCAACAATACTTCAGCGAGCCAAGAAGCATTCGGTTTCTCTTATGGCTTTAGGACAACCCAAACCACCCTTACTGTGCAAGTAATGAAACAAAAATTCATGTTGCTAAATGCAGAAAATTCAGTACCATTATTATATTTGCAGTAACGCAATATGGTATGATTAATACAATATATGATTGACTAATCATGTAATTGTTGATAAATTTGAGACTATGTGCAGACTGCGAGCTATATGGTCAGAAAAAAGGTGGACTATTAGATTACAGGATTCGTTAGCAGCAGCAGCAGCAATTGTGGAACACTGTATTCAAAATTCAGAGTGCCTTAGTGTTGCAGTGAGAACGAAAAGCCTAAGAATGGGAGATTATCTTATCAGTACCAAGAGACACAAGTCTAGTTTCATGTGTGTTGAGCTGCAATAGAATGTTTCTCTCACTCCAAGATCGCATCCCTAAGCATATATGAAATATTTCAGGTTTCTGAATTAAGACTGATTTAATATATGTCTTTTTAAGAATTTAAATATCTCAGTTTTTCAAAGAAATCTGTATAGATTTAATATTTGTTTTTTCAGGCTACCGAATCCATACTATCAAATATCTCAAATCTTTTCAAAGCACTAATTTCATAGAAATTCAAATTCAAACTTAAATGCCTCGGGATTTTGATTTTTTTATTTTTGTATTCAAGATTTTTTGCTCAAGTGTCTTAGGTCTTTCCTAGATATGTCCATGGAGACAACCACAACCACAAGAAGAGGTCTCTCACATGCTAAAAACATATAGCAAGTAAAGGTAGGAGAGGCATCAATGAAAGAGATAGTTTGTTACCTAGTTTGAGTTTCAGTTTGAAAACAGTTCCAGTAGAAAATTGACCGAGCTAAAGCTATAGTAGCAGAGCCAATTCAAGCTCCAACGTCCCATGACCATAGTTCCTGATTCAATTGCCTTGCCGCATGAAGCCTATCCACCTAAATAAGACTGAATGATAGGAAGACTGAAGAATAAGAAAAGAGAAGCAGGAAAATTCTATGATCTTTTTCTGTTCTCTCTAGCTTCATTTGTTCTCTCCAGCTTCAGTTCCCTTCCCTTCAACTTCACTTTGGTTCCATAGACACCATAGTACCCTTCTGGTCCCTTCAACTTCAGTTCCATAAACACCACAGTAACATGCAACAACGCAATAGTAGACACGGTAGCAACAGGTGGCAACTTCAGAGAATAAGCAGCAACAGGTGGCAACAAGCGACAAGAGAGCAAGAAAGCCCATCCTTCACAATAGGAAGGATGTATCCGGGAGCTACTAATACTGGTAGACTAATGTTAGCATTAGTCTAACAGGTCCAAAAAAATGAACAACAAATGAATAACACAAAGCCAACATAATATATGCTTTCTCGCCTCTGGTCTCGAGAAGAGGCCAAATAAGATAGTAAAGGACTATTTATCCAAAAACTTTCATTATACTCGATCAAATGGCAGTAGCAAACAGCGCAAGTAATGTTAAGTTCATCCGTTCCGATTGCTATAGTCCCTGGCCATTGCCAGATGGCAGGGACTAATAAACAATATATTTGATGGTTTAAAATTATGGCATTTTAAGGCTTTATAAAATATTTTGAATAGTGTTTCTCACTTATTACACATTAGCAATTATGGGATCGAATAGATGTTAGGCTTAATAACATATTTTTTATTAATTAAATTAGTGAAACTTAATATTATAGAAATTGTTTATATAAAGTAGATTTATCTTAGGACTCTAGATTTATTTTAATTCTAGATCTATCAAGTGCGGAGAGGGATCAAAATAGGTTAATCTGAGAAGGATACCATGGGAAAAACCATGAGTTGTCAAAAACCTTGAGTTCAAAAACTGTTAATGTTTTACATGACATGACAATATCTGTTCCATACTAGGCTCGAGAGTACCTCTTGGCATGAAAATAAAAAAGTTTTTGTAGATCCAAAATTTTGGCAATTTCGATGAATTCAAAATTGGGTAAAATATGCAAGGACATTGTTCCACCAAGTAAAGATCTTGGGTTATTAGTAAGGCTTTGCTTATAATTTAAATTTCTACAAGATTCATGTAATGCACCTCCTTACATTCCTGGCCCAAAGGAGGTGGATATTAGGTAGACCTGACTCCCGAGGTGCAGTTAAGAGAATGGGATCTAGAAATTTCTCTCTCTTTTTTTAAAGACAATTTAATACTCTCTAGTGCAAGGTTCTAGGAATCAATATGTGGATGTTCAGCAAGGTCCTAGTCTAATCTAACTCCTACCCCAAGAGTTGTATCAACAATCACAAGACTTCCAAATGCTTTGAATAAGGAAGGAAGTCTCAAGGTTTCATGGGAACTAGAGTGAAGATCAAGTTCTAAAGGGTAAGGTTTTGCAATAAAGCAATCTCGTAAAAACCTTGTTGTGCAAGACCTTCCATGATAATTTACCTTGTCAAAAATTGTGGACCAATGACAAGAAATTAGTCAAGTTGGTGAAAATAAGGTATTGTCTCAACTCCACCAAGGTTCAAATTTCATAAAAGTGGTTGGTATGTGCTTGTAAGGGTGGCTAATAAGTGACAAAACCATCATAGTCGTTGATTTGAACCCAATGGCATCGTTTCCCCCTTAAATTGAAACTACAATGACACCCCAACTGCACGTGATGGCCTAATTTTATAGACTTTAGAATCTCAAATAATTTTCTTGAAAACATTCTCAAATCCTAAAAATTATGCATTGATTGGTGAAGTAATCCTCTTAATCACGCTATCAATGCTAATTTGTAAAACTTTAGTTTTTGTGGGAGTGACTTCTATGTCATTTTTTCGTTATGTTGTACTAGATTTGTTAGTTAAATTAGATTTCTTAAAGATGATTGGAGAAATGGTCACTTATGCTAGGTGACTACTTTTATGACTTTTGAGTTCTAAGTGTTCAAGGACAATCCATAGGATTTTTGCATCTGCAAACAATGCTCTACTTCTTAGTGTAAAGAACATGCCATTAAAACAAAGAGAAGAGTTGCTTCTCTTTCCTTTCTTTAACTCTTTTCATGTCAGTTATTACAAAACTTGAGACTTGTTTCCTAGACTACATCACATGATATCATTAATGTTTAGACCTCCCAAACCATAAAAGAACAAAGGCTTTTAACAAATGCCAAGTTGTGAGTAAACCCAAGAGTTATAGAGCATGGTGAATGGAGGGAAGGAATCCAAGTCTCCATTATAAAGGCATAATTAGGAGTTGCGAGGAAAAACTTGTATCTGCATAATGATTCAATTATCCTCTCTTAGGCATGTCGAACAAAAGGGCATTCGTGGAAGTGTTAGATGTTAAACATAAGCAAGTTTAGAGTGCAAGATGAAATCCTCGAGTACTTGTTGGAACGTGAATTGTTATATATAACATATAATTACTAACATGCAAATTATTCTTTGGGCATGTTAATATCAACCATGTTCAACTTAGTGTTGAGCATTTTTATATTTTTAGCTCAATGTATGATTATCTAGGGTAATGTGAGTTCATTTATTCAATTCTTGTGCCTAATGACATTTGAGATGTAGACTCATACAATAGAGGCAAGGTATTATTTTATGAAGAATAGTGACAGTGACATGCCTTTCAACAAATGTAGCATCATTTTGTATTGGTTGTGATTACCCCATTAGCACATGAATAGTTAGATGACTACAGATAAATGCCTCATATCTTTGGAAGGTGAAAAAAACTATGTTAGAGGGTCACTGCAATATAGGTCATCATTTAATTCCCTCGTGATTTAAGCTAATAGATTGAGAGGTGTGTTATTTAAAGACTTCCAAGAAAATTCCATGTTGGGAGGGAGTTGTTGTTAGCAAGTTTCCTAGTTGTCCTAGGATAACTGGTCAATTCAACCAGTCTTTGAATAGTGTCAAATATATTGTCCATTTTGTTGCAAAAAATTGTGTCATCTTATTTAGTGTGGATCTAGGGATATATGTCCACTAGAAGAGACTGTGAGACCTGGGATACACCATTATGATGTTATTCACGTTCCCTGCGGAATTTCATTTCATTAAGAAAATCAAGAACTGAAAGTGTACATAGGATGGTACAGTCGCTTTATCGGAGTTTGTTTTACAAAATTTTCCATGTAACAAAGAGGGTACAAACAACTATCTTATGAGCTATGTCCTAATGTTGTAAATCCTAGATTCTTAACTTAGGAATGTGTTACTCCCTCAAGGAAGGACTAGGCCCACAAGTTTATTTCCGACTCATATTCTTCACCATAATCCATAACACGTATCATATATGGTTTCATGGATGTAGCATAAACTACATACAAAACATTGTGACTTATGCACCAACTTATGCACCATGTTATTTCAACATAACATTACTTGACCCAGTAACCACATTCTAAGCATGCATAACTAACATATATCATAATTACATAGGACCGTGACACACACACAACATGAGCAACCCATTATTCATAATGGACCAAGGTGATTTCATTTAGCAAGGAAACTTATTGTACACATTGTCATGAACGCAGATGGGCAATTGAGTTTGGGACAATACTCACCTCCCAATTGTAGACTTGTTGCAACTTAATTTCTTGTGTAGTTGTCACCCCTAAACTTGATTCCAAGTTTGAAAAGATCGATCAAGGACCAAGCTGCCAAATAAACCAGGGATTCTAGAGGTCTAATCTACCTCAGCCCTTTAGGCATAATAATGCTCAAACACATGCTAGTCCAGGGCTCCAAAGGTATGCTACCTTCACCCACTAGCCAATGAAGGAATCCAAAGATATAATCTACCTCCATCCTTTAGGCATAAGAATGCTCAAACATAGGTTAATTCAGGGGTTCAAAGGTATGCTACCTCCACGCACAGACCAATGAAGGAATCGAGAGGTCTAATCTACTTCCATCCTTTAGGCATAAGAATGCTCAAGCACAGGCTAGTCCAAGGCTCTAGAGGTATACTACCTCCACCCACCAGCCAATGAAGGAATCCAGAGGTCTAATCTACCTCCATCCTGTAGGCATAAGAATGCTCAAGCACATACTAGTCTAGGCTCTAAAGGTATGCTACCTCTACCCACTAACTCATGAGGGACTCTAGAGGTAATGGCCTCCAACCTCAAATAGTTCAAGGACTTAAAAGATTTAACCTCCACCCTAATTTGTTGTCACAGTAGTTCACAATAAGTAGATGATTTCTTTGACCTTGATGTTCCATAACGCGTTTCTACTAGTAATTAAGAGTTGGACACTAACTTCCTAGGCATAAATTGGATACTCCACTAATCACTGATGAGTGTTTTTGAAGACAGAGTCCATCTCTTGTGTTAGTATGTCAACCTTTTGGATTCCTATGTGATTGTCAGCAAGGAAGTCCCCAATCATTGTATAAGGTTGCACTAGTGCTACAATTACACCTCAACTCTACATGTACGATTCTCGTTGCATTATTGGATTACCTTGCGCTCATTCCCTTTCAACTAGGAAACCTTAGTCACATTATAAGTCTACATTGACGCTACAACTATACCTTGGCCCTGCTTGCCTGATTCTCTTTGCCACAATTTCCTTCTTGTTTCTGGGCACATTTGTGTTGCTCCTCCTGATGTGCGAGGTTGATATCTTGATTAAATGCCCACCCTACAAACTCCATACCCCGCATATTTTAACCCTCCTCCTTTAATGATATTTCCGTGATCCCTACTCTATCTCCCTCATTTCTTTCTCCTTGTCTCTTTATGTGTTCTTTCCAACTCGATTTACCCCAATTTCCCTTGTCTAAATTTTGTCTACTGGTAGTTAGTGCCCAATCTTGCCTAAAGCCTCTGGACCAATCAAAAGTGTCCCATCAATCCTATGTCTCCAAATTTTTGTGGTGATTGGCTATGTCATCACTGGTTGGTTTTTGTGTCTACCAACCCAGTCTTATAGGGCAATCAACTTAATGTCACTTAACTTTTTTGTCCCCTATCTTGCCATTTGTCAACCTCCAAGGCCTGTGCTACAAAAAATAAAATATGTTCATGTAGAAAAATCTCCCCAAGCCTAGAATCAATTGTCCCTTTTCCCTGCCCATGTGTCCTTTTTCTTTCAAAATATTTACAACATCGATAAATGTGAAAGGTGACTGGACTATCACAATTCCTATCAAAATTATGGTAAGAAATAGTCGCTTCCCTATAAGATTAGCTTAATTTTACAAAATATTTGATAATCAACAACAAACAAACTTGCATGGTTTTTTATTGAACAACTATAGAAATATTTTTTGTTGGGTTATAAACAAAGATACTTTATATAACTCTGTTTCATCGAAGCGCTATGATGGATCTGAAGAGAAGCATTAGGGTTTTCTACGTCGTGGGCTTCGTTGTCGTAGAGCTCCAAACTATTTTCACCTTACGCAACATTATTTGACCTCTCGAGTTCAGATCCAGACAGGCGATGGTGGATGGTATCCTTTAAGCAACAAATCTTTTACAAAAAACACCAAACACATCTCCCTTCCATGGATCTCCTGTTGTTTTGGTATTTATCTTCTCTAAAAAGGAGAGAGGGGCGTCCAAGGGTGAGCTTTTCTCCATATCTAGTTTTTATTTTAAAAACACAAGCTCTAAGCCCTTGTATGGGTTATATCCATCATTTTCACTTCCAAATCTTGACATTGGGTATGCAAAACAATGCTTATGTCTCCAAACTTCTTTCCAGTTTAGTGGTATCCAGTATTTTTTTGATGTTGGGTTTCTTGTTGGGGGCGTTTTATATTGCTTTTATGGGGTTGCAGTATTTGTATGGTCATGGGAGGCGGGAGACAGGATTGTCACCCTCGAGCTTCAACACGGTTTGGATGCAAATGGAGAGTGTAGACTGGTTGAGACCAATAAAAGGATAGATCTTAAAGGTCAGCCCCCAAATCTGCTTGAAGGAACCCCGATCCAAATTTTATTATAACCCTAAGCAGGAAAACAATGTGTACAAGGGTCTGGATTTGGGATTGGGTACAAGATATTAAGAAAAATATTCAAGAACAATTGGGTATTCCAACAAGATTTCAAAATCTGATTTATGTAGGGAAATCATTGCAAGAGGACAAGTTGCAGGACTATGGCATTGTTCCCGACTCAACCATCATCCTTAACAAGAGACTTCTTGGAGGATGCCCTGGATCTAGCTCTAAAGGCCCGGCTTCATTCAAGGATGTGATCAAAGGGAAGGTGAAGCCACAAAAAATTCAGAACAACCTCCCAATCTTCTTAGTCCCTATATTGTGGAGTAGATGACCTATGTGCCAGATTTGACAGTTAACCTACCCAAGGTAAATGAACTTTATGTTGATTTCCATGCAAGAGCAGTTATATGCAGATTTAATGGATTCTAGCCCAAATTGGAGGCTCTACGTCAATGTATTTTCTCTACTTGGACAGAAAATTGTGATATCCATCTATGCTCTAGGGGTTTTTTATTGTAAAATTTGACACAACAAAAGATATGGATTACGTATTAAATGAGGGACCATGGTTTTGGGGCAATGCGGGTCTATTCATGATACCTTGGTTTCCAAGTTTTGATGCAAACACCATGGTGGTCTCCAAAATGCCAGTATGGGTCAAGTTACATAATCTATCATTACATTTTTTGCACCACAAAGTGTTAAAAAGAATAGGGAATTCTTTGGGGAAGTTCTTAAAGGTGGAAGCAGATCGAGTCTCAAAAGGCATTTTCACTGTTGCTAGAATCCATGTAGAAGTAGACCTTAGTAAAGGTTTACTTGATCACATGTTTCTATTTCACAATAATTTGTAGTGGTCACAGCCCCTTGACTACGAGAATTAGGCATTTCGATGTCGTACATGTCTTCAAACCGACCATCTTTAAAACATGTGTCCTCAAGTTAAAAAAGACCCTAAAAGAAAAAAGAGACAAGCCCAAAAGCCAAAAGGTTGGCAGTTTTTAGAAACCTGGGAAGTAGAAACAAAAGATGCAAAAACCCCAGAAAACACCTCAAAAATTAATGACCAGAAATCCCACGACACCATGCAGAAGAACGAGGCAGAGCATAATTCTTCATTAGTTCCATTGCCTTCAGCTCAACAACAGTAGATTGAGATGATTCCATCTAAAAAAGAAGTAAGTGGTACCAAACGAATTCATGCATCAGAAAGTTCAGATTCTAATAAAGAAATCCCAGTAAATGTAAAAGAGAATCAAATGACTATTATATCCTCCATGCCCAACTCTAGTGGTTGGCGGAAAGTGGAAAAAAAAGGTAGAAAAGAGTAGACTAGTGTTATCTCTTTGATGAGTTTTTATTGATCTTGGACACCAGGATCTGTTGTTTTATGCATATGCCTTATAGCATCTACAATATGTATTTTGTTCATTATGAATAAAATTTCAATTTTTCCTTGGGAATAAAACAAACAAACTCGCCATAAAACATGCTTTCTCTTAAACCTTGATTTCAAAACATCAAGGCGCATATGGCTTTTTCATTAGATCCTAACACTTGCCAAAATTCTTGTATATAGGTCATTAACAATACTAAGAGATGGAGGGGTCATAGATGTAAGAGAAATCATTATTGATGCTAGAGGAAACCAAGAAACAAACTTTTGATGGGGTCTTGTGGAATCTTCAACTGACAAACTAAAGCTTGCACTCTTCTTTAGGGCCTACTTCTTGCATCTGAATTGGGAATAAGAAGTATAATAGTTATCTAGGATACAAGTTTAATAATCATGCAATGGTTTTGAAATCCCTACCTTCTAATAACAAGATTGTCTCCATTATAGCCTAATCTCATGAGGAAGCTAACCATCTCAAAGAGTTCCCATTCTTCTAGGTTCCTTAAGATAAAAAATTTGTCAAATAGATAATCAAGCTAACCAAACCTCAGAACTTTGAGAAAGGGTGCTAATGAAAAGAGGGATGTTATATTATCACCCCATCCCTTAGTCTATCTCATTATGAAATCATGACTAGTACCCTCACATTAAGTAACCACTTGATGCACAAATTTAAGGTCAAATTTAACAATATCCTCCTATAATCATCTGTAATATTCCAATATATACCATGGAAAACTATCATAAAGTGACTTAAAAATATAAAAAATAATGTAAAAAACATATATTTAATTGGCAATATACATTTGAAATAGTTTAAAGTAAAAGACTTTTAAAATATATAGAAAACATTTTTTTAAATTATTAACATAAGTTTTTTTGGGGACAAAGTAGTAAAATTTAAATGAGAATATTAATGATTATAAATTGATTTACTCTTATACAATTGGAAAAATTTGCAATAAATATTCAACGTAAGGTATTAATCAATAAATGCATGTATTTTGAACATTTTAAAGAATGGATGCTCCATTAAAAATCGTATCCAATAGTGACCTACCATGTCAATATTAAGTCAATCCATAATGTGCACACAATTTAAAAAACCTTTACCAAATCCTTGGGTGACCTAAAATTTAATAAGTACAATAAATACATGTTGAAACCAACGAAAACCGATGTGCTTACATTAAGAAAGGGTTTTGCAAAGTTCTTTTGATATTTTTTTAGTTTATAATATTTAAAACTGTCTCTTAAACCCAATAACTCGTGTTTTTCTTGTAATATATATTGATCAAATTAATCTACAAGATAGGACTAAAAAAGATAATCCATCAAGAATTTAACCACCATGAAAAACTAAATAGAGTATCATACAAAATATTTTATTTTGAGAACTAATGTTTATTATTATAGTTTAAATTTTAGGATATCCATATTATTTTTTATATATTTAAGGGGTTGATGTAATAGTACTAAACTTAATCATAGATACATATTTTCAACCATGGTCAACTATATTTATGTCTAGACATTATTTTAGTTTTTAATATTTGTTATATGATGTAGTGTCAATTGTGGACAATAATATGTAACAATACTCAACAATATTCAATCATTATAATTAGGTTAGGGTTTTTGGGTTAATCGGTTAGTAGAATCAATCATTGTAATAATAAAGTGACATTCTACAATTTATACCTATACGCAATGTTACCAAATCCTATTTAACCATATTTTTTGTATACATTATGTCAAACATGGTTAGTCATTAGTAGCATAACACCAGTTATTGAAAACTATATCCAAACTTAATAAACTATAAAAAGGATAATAAACCATATTTCCTTTTTGTAAATCAATTTTTATTACCTTTTAACATCAATATTTTAGTAAACACACCACACAACGATACATTTTACTCCTTGAATTCAAGTCCCAATATTATTCATCGGTTTTTCCTCCTTTCGTTTTCTCTTTCGAATGTGGATCCATTTTTAGGGGTTATTAGGAACAAATGTAAATTTCCCTTAGATGTGTCCATTGCTAAATTCTTTGGCATATTTTCCATTCCCCTGTCATTATCTAAGTGATCTCATTCATGGGTAAATTTGTGCCCACTCATTGATGTTGAAAAATTATGTTTGAGTCTCTTTCCATATTGATCGAAGGATAAGCTTCCTCTACTAAGGGTTGAGATGGTTCAACGTGAAATTTAGTTGAGTTGGAAGGTGGAGACTTGGAATTAGGTAACTTCTATTTCTATGTGTTATTGTGCTCTTAAGCTGCAGTGGTCTTAGATCCTATAGATCCTTTTGGATCTTTCCGTTCATGGTTCATTTTATTGACTTCGTAGTGCAAACAAGGTCCTTGCAAGTAGGGGTAGGAATTTTGAAAGGTGACTAATCTACTGGAAATTCCTACATTGAAAAGTAATGTTTTAAGAATCCATTGGTTGTGAATAAACCTCGCCTCTCAATTTGAAAACAATTTTTATTCATAAATATTTTACTAAGGTTCAAATGCACACATATGTGAACAATTGTGAACATTCCTTTTGCAATACTATTAGAGTTGATTTTGATGAAGTATCCTATTAACTTTCCCACATCTTTAAAGATATCTAGGTGTATCAATTCGATGGGAATATTGGGGAGTATTACTTTGACCGAAGTTTCCGGAGCCAACATAGAGAAATGATTAAAATATAGAAATTAAGGTTCAAAGAAGAGGCTAGAGTAGCCCCAATATTAGGGTCTTTAATTGAAAACCATATGTCATTCTTCTAACTTTAAGAGGAACACAAAAGATAATATTTTTGAGCATAAATGTAGCATAGTATTCTGAGACCAATTCATGTGTATCCATTCCTATAGAATAGATGCTATAGTAAAAAATCCATTCAAAGGGAAAATAATCACTTGTCATTCATAATATGAAATTGTGAATCTACTTATAAAGTTCTCCACTTCAAGAAAGGGGCTTAATGCTACCTGTTCTGCCATGAAATTAGTTTTAGAGAGATATTTAGGGTTTTGTGGTGAAGGTTTTGGTTTTTGGACATCCTTAAAGGACTTGGTATGGGATGAGGAGCACTTAGCCCACCCTTTGTCTCCACCTCTTACCCTCGATCCAATGTAAATAAAGGTATAATTTCCTATGCCATAATCACTGAGGGATTTTTAATCTTTGAGTGCATGTTGGCATCCGTATAGGATTGGAATACAACCATATCAAATTATTATCTTATTTTGTATCCTATCTACACGAGAGGAGATGAGATTTGTGTCTTTAATCAGTAAAAAACGGAAACCCCTATGTTTGGTTTGACAAAACTCATAAATTTCTCAAGCTCTAAGGGAGGAAAATCATCCTAGGGGAAGAAAGATCCCAGTAGAAGGAAGAGCTTGAGATTCGAATTTTCACTAATGACTACAAAAGGCCTCCAATACCTCTACTCATATTGACAAACCCCATATTCACATGAGAAAGGAGTGACATCTTCCTATCTCGACCGACTACTTTATGTGAGTCTGGGTGTAATGCCCCCTATGTTTCAGAAATTGTTGTAGTCAAATTATTGTTATTGTTTTAGTAGTCAAATTACTGTTAGAAATGGTATGAAAGCCAGGATTTACTTTGTGGCAAAAACTATGATAATGTAATTAATTGTTTGGAAATAAATGGGACATCGTTATTGAAACTTTTCTAGGGAAAGTGAGGCATAAAAATGCCTTTACCACAACAGCAGAGGTTGTTGATTTTGGGGAAAATAAAGATATCAACATGGGGGAGAAACAGAGGAGGAGGTTCATGGTTGGGAGTCAAACTGTTCTTTCCAAGTTAATTATTCAGATTAAACTACTACTTTGAGGTTATTGTTGTCGTTGTTTTGTACAACTAATTGATATGTTTAAATTAAATGGAGTATAAGTGAATATTAATCAATTATATTTATTTTTCACAATTGAATGTTATGATTATAGTAATGGAAATCTCAGTTCATATTAAATTATTTCTATGACATTAGATGTAAAAGTTTGAGTTCTGAAGAAGAAATATGAAATTTTTATATGAGGAAAAATCCTCCTTAGATGTACTCCAATTACTCAAATATTTCATTATGTATGACTTGTACCCTGGAAATAAAGAAGACATTAATTGTTGTATCAGAATATATATATACACCCATTTGCATGTATTCATATGTAGGTGAAAGATGGGTACTGTGCGGATGCACTCTTTATATACTTGTTTGTTTTCTGCAAATGTAAATTATATGTCTGTAGTAAATTAGCTGACAAGTTAGAAATAGTGATAATGTAGAATTTTCAAACAAAATAAGGTTGATGTTGAAAACATGACATCCAAATCACACCTTGTGGTGGATGGATTATAATTTTGGGATGGGTACGGTAGTTAAATTTAACTGCATCAAAGCATGGAAGAAAGGAATAGCAAAGTGCATCGAATAAGCATTTTGGAGGGGAATGCAAGAGAAATCCCGCATGTTGCTTCTCGGATGTAGCTTGGGGGAAAGGAAATAGAATAATTTGCATGCCCAGTCACCTAGGAAGCCATACCAAAACTGTATCTAGCAACCAAGTCATCAAATCAAGCTATAAGATGTAATTAAAGCACCATGCATGTAGTTTTATTTTCAAAATTACAAACTCAATAGAGTTACCAAAATGTATCCTTTCCAATATATTATGATCTTACACATAAATCCCATAAGACTCGGTAGATAAAGGTCCTATTAACTTGTGCTACAAATTTCACATGTACAATTAATAGAAAGAGGTAAATTATACAGAGTAAATCTTTAAGAAAGGAAGCAGTAAATGATTTTTCTCTAAACACATAATTAACAATTTATTTAATCATTCTGGCTCAAGTAGTTGCATAACCAAATCATATATGTCTGCACTAAATTCACAATCAAGGGAAATGTAAACTATTTAACATCCAGAAGGGCATATGACAAGAGTAAAAATTGGGCATGATAATCACAAAGTTTCCTAGAATAAACCAATTTCCATGAAGATGTGATAGGAAAACAAATAGGAATAGAGGCCAAGAAGAATGATAGTCCTTGAGTAAAGTAGCGTAGAAATAAAATGGTGATAACATAAGTATTTCAGATGAACGTGGCTCTAAAGGACCACTTGTGGAAATCATTCATCCTGAGTCCAACTTATACATTAAAATTTGAAATACTATAATGAGCAAAGAAATTTTTGGCAACATTTTCCTTAAATAAAACGATCATCTCATTAACACTAAAGACGATAAATTCTCCATTTTGTTGATATAAAAAGACTCCCAACAAAGAGAAGGAAGAACCCCAAACAATTTACAGAATATTTTATCAGCATAACGAATCAAAAATTCAAATTTAGTAGAATAGTCAAGACTAGAGCGTGAGCTAGATGTTGTAAACAATAGAGATATCAGAAAAAAGATAAATATGTCCTCTGGAATGTATGAATAAATTATAACTTCATAAATTAAGTAACATGTTGCAAACAATGTTCTAAGGAACAAAAGTAAACCCTTCTCAAGATACACCCAGACCAACAGAACTATAACTCCTTAAATGGAGACCTCCTAAATTAGAAGACACATGAAGATAAGTGGAGCCTCAAGTCCTAGAGCCAGAGTAAAAACCAAATGGGGTCAGGATTGTATCCCCTCAGGATTGCAATAACACATCGTGATAAATCTTGTATCAACAACAAAGAACAATACAACCATTCAACCTTGAATGAGTTCATCAAGCATGATAAAATCTGTTTTCCGACCCTACTGTTGGAGTGAGGCGCCGAGAGGAAAGGGGTTAGAGCCATAGAACGAACTTGGAAGAAGCTGAGTGTTATGTTAGCACATAAGTAGCATAAACGAGCGGTACACAGGAGGGATAGGAGGTTGAGAGGTACTTGTACTTGTCCAAATCTAGAGACAGAGGAAGAAATTAGAAATAACCATTGGTCCATAAGAATCATTAGACAATACCTCTTAACTCTAGAAATAAAGTCATGGCAAGGCTTGCCATACTTGCATCAGGGCACACGACGAAGGTGGGTTGGAGATGAACGAAACTGGGCATTCCAGATCATGAGAAATAGGGTTAATGAGGGAAGCAAGCTGGGTATTGGTGTAGAGAACCATTGCTAAAGCCCACTAGTTTCCCAGAAAGACACATACCATGGGCTCCAGAGGGAGGACCGTAGCCATTGAAAGAAATACAAAGCCTCTTCCTGTGCCTTCAATGGAAATGTGCCCAAATCCCTTCATATTGATATCACAATCAACATTGTAGGGATGTTATATATGCATCAATACAAATAAAAAAAGAAGAAAATTTGAGACTCTAAGAAAGGGTTACCTGAACCAGATAGGAGGCAAATCTTGTGCTTCATTGTTGCTTCTTGTAGGATTCGCCCTGGTAGGAAGAAGCATGGTGTGTTGGTAGACTTGTTAACTCATATATTTACCCAGAGAAAAATGCCATGAGGGTCCATAAACTCTGCTGTAGATGTGGGCAACTATAGCATGTAGAGGATGGAGCGATAATGGTGATGTTTAGTGCATAGAAAATTAGTGTTATGGAATAAACCATCAAGAGAAAGCTTCTATACTCTAGCAACAGAGTTCCTAACAGAATGTGGGCATATCTAGTGTGGGGTGTGGTTAGGGTTCAAGTGAGATGAGGAGCATTGTAGATCTAGTAAGCTGAATCAGAACCGTCAAAGTCTCATCTCCCTAGTGAGGACAAGATCCATGCGGCTAAGTGCAGCGGCATACATAATAGGGTACGTGGAGCACGTTGGACGTAGGAGGTGAGGGCGAGGGTATAAGTGTCACATGAAGCAACATCCAGACAGGACCTGGTGGGTATTGAGGCCCGAGAAGTAGTAAATTGTCATCAATGAAGGCATTAAGGCTTAATCCCTTGAAACATCGTATAAGTTAAATCACCATAACAACTAGCTAGAAATGCGGGAGGTAACATAAAGGTTTAGCCTATCAATAATTAAACCACTAATTGGGGGTTTCAAATAGTGATACAAATAATTTTATTAGTGGGCATCAGTTATATCCATGGTGGTAATAGAATTAAATAATTATGAACTCCTACACACACGCATGTGCGCGCACACACACACACACACATGTGTGTGTGTGTGTGTGTGTGAGAATTAAAATGAGAACATACATAACTATATAGTTGCAAGGATACCTATAGAAACACATGTGTTGGGAGGTTGATTAGTTAGTCACAACCATTGCTTAATAGGGGTCACATTGATGTTAAAAGAGGACATGAGGAAACTCCATGTAAGAAATTAATAAAATGGTCCAAGTCACTTTTATCACCCCTATAGTAAAGAAAAAAGAAATTAAAAATGTTTATGTAAGTAGGTTCATGGAAAATGGTATCAAAGCTTGGCTTTCTAAATTGGGCTTGAATAGAGGCCCCATTACTAGTTAGTGTTTGCGCAAGATTAGTATTACATGGGAATTTTCTAATATTAGTTAGGTTGTTTTGATAGGAAGAAGACCGCAGTGAAAGATGGAGGAGTCGCCCCAAGTTATTACCAGAGGGGATGATTTCTATGCGGAACTAGGGGAAGGTAGTAACCCAATGCCTGCTCACTTTTTGAAGATAGTGAGTGATTTTCAATGGGAATTATCACATCTATGAAGTAGTAATGAATGATTAATAAAAGCTAGTGAGGAACAGGAAAAAAAATTAGAGAATGGATAGAGAAATATAGTCACAAGAGTGTGGAGCAGGAAGGGTCAGAACGGAAATAGGTAGGGATGATGCTGAATAAATATGAAAGTGAAGAATAGTCCAATAAAATAGATTGTAAATCCCACAAGGATAAGAGAAAGAGGGAATTACAGGGAGAATTCTGAAAGACAAAAGCTCCTACCTTTGACGGGGAAAGGGATGAGGATGTGGAAGCTTGGATCTTGAAAATGGTCAAGTGTATGAATGTGAAATCAACATGAAAGCAAGATTGTTTGTTTATAAACTACAGGGAAAGGCCACACTATGGTGGCTGGAGACAAAAACTATATGCTTGTTGGATGAGAAAATTGTTTTGTGGGAAAACTTTGAGCATAAATTTAAATCTTGCTATTTGAGCGAGAGGTATTATGACAACTAGGCAAAGAAATTGCATGAGTTGAGGTTGGGTCAACTTACCATGGATTAACTTGTGACCAAATTCACTAATTTGCTTCGGTATGTACCCTATATTAGATAGAAAAAGGCAAGGTGCAAAGAATTTTGAACCATTTTCTAGTAGTGTATAAGGAAAGAATTGAATTTGATAATCCAGGGAATATGGATGAAGTAGTCAGGAAGACCAGAATTTGCTACAAGCAGTTCATAAATAAGAATGAAGATTCCAGACCATGGTAGAACAAGGATAAAAATAAAGTTTGGATGAAATTGCCTCCTTTTTTGAAAAGTTTTGGGAAAAACCACCAGCGGAAGAAATTTAACAAAGGGGATCAAAGTTAACTGACACAATATCACACGGGGTCAAAAACCATGGAGTTGGCAAAAAAAATGGCACAGGAAGTAAAGAAAGAGATCCACTAAAATTTTGGGGTTGTGACGAACCACATCTATTGCGGAATTGCCTCCGTAACCCCAGATCAGTTCATATTTTTCAAGTGGCACATGAGGCATCTACAATGAATGATGTGGCTAAAAACATTTTGAGGATTAGCATGGAATTAGAGGACCGACAGGAAGAACATCAATCTACAATGCTTAACATTGAAGATATTATTAAAAACCAACCTGTGTCTGTTTTAATATACCCTTGGACTAGGTTAAGCTATGTTAGCTCTCAGATTGTGGAAAAGTGTAAGTTAAAATTAGAAAAATTTAAAATTCCTTGGCTGCTACAACTAGCCACCAGTACCAAACATAAAGTGAACCATCTGTTAAAATAATGTATAGTGGATCTAAATGGATATTCTACAGAAACCAAATTAAACATCCTTCCCTTATGGCCGTATGACCTATTAATTGGTATGACTTGGTTGGAACAACAAAAGGTTGTTAATTTTTTTTTAGGAAAGGTTGTAGCTTGCATTAACTTAGAGGGGAAATCATTATTGATAAGAAGAAAACCAAAAAGAGTCTCTGGTAAACAGGTAACAATGTTACAGTTGAAAATAACAACAAGGAAAGGAGTTCAAGTTTATATGGTTCATGTGGAAATAGATAAACAATAAGCATAAAACGAAAGGGTAGACCAATTACCTATAATAAGATATTTCTGGGATGCGTTTCGTGAACAATTTCCCAAGTTACCCCCTCATAGAGACATAAATTTATCAATTGACTTAGTGCCAAGTGATACACCTATATCTAGAGCCCCGTACCAAATGAGTACCTCAGAACTATTAGAATTGAAAATGCATCTACAGGAGTTGTTAGATAAGGGTTACATCAGACAAAGTGTGTCACTCTGGGGAGCCCTGGTACTGTTTATTAAGAAAAAAGATGGCACTTTTAGAGTTTTCATTGACTATAGGCAACTAAATGAATTAACCATCAAAAATAGATATCCCCTACCTCGAATCGACGATCTGTTTGATCAAGTGAGGGGGGAAATTATCTTTTCAAATATTTGTTTGTGAACTGAATATTATCTATTATGCATAAAAGAGTAGGATATACATAATACAATTTTTGGAACTCGGTCATAGTCATTTTGAATTTGTGGTACTACCTTTCGGTCTCACTAATGCACCTGTGACCTTCATGTTTCTCATGAATATTGTGCTCTATTAGTATCTTGATCTTGACCAATTTGTATTAATTTTCATTGATGAAATCTTAGTGTATTCTAAAAATGAAGAAGAACACTAAGAGCATCTCAGATTGGTGTTGCAAACATTAAGGGAGTATCAACATTATGCAAAGAGTAGTAAGTGTGAATTCTACAAACCCAAAATTGAGTATTTGGGACATATTATTTCCATAGAAGGATTGGCTATGGATCTCGAGAAAGTTAGAGCCATTATGAATTGGGAAACACGAAAAGATGTATCAAAAATCTGCTCCTTTATGAGGATTTTTAGGTATTATCGAAGATTTGTGGAGGGATTTTTAAAATTAGCTTACCCCATTACCTCCCTACAGAAGAAATGAGTAAAGTTCGAATGGACAAAAAAATGTCACGAGAGTTTCAACAAATTGAAATAGATGCTGACAACAACTCCTATTCTCAAGATAGCAGACCCAAATAAGGAATTTACAGTGTGCACAGATGGTTGTTAGAAGGATTGGGGGTGAGCTACTATAGGAAAATTTTGTCATAGCCTATGAGTCAAGAAAACTGAAAAAACATGAACAAAATTATGTTGTTTATGATTTGGAGTTAGTTGTGGTGATCCATGCCTTGAAAACATGGAGGCATTATTTACTGGGAAAGAAGTTTGTTTTAGTAAACGACCATAACAACCTAAAGTATTTCTTTAGTTAGCCTGATCTAAATGCAAGATAGATAAGATGGTTAGCATTCCTTAGTGAATTTGAAATTGAAATAAAGCACATTAAGGGAAAGTAAAACAAAATCGTTGATGTGCTAAGTAAACATGCTCATTCTTTGATAGCAAGTGCAAGAAGCAGTGTAACAAGACCTTGGATATCAAGAAATACGGCTAAAAGTGCAACAGGAAGAGAATTTTAGGTATGCTTTAAAATCAAAAGGTTTAATTACTTATCATAATAGGCTATATATTCCTAATGTTGCAATACTGAAACGAATGATTATCGATGAATACCACAAGAGACAATACGTTGGTTATTCGGGATAACAGAGAATGATTAAATCCTTAAGAAAATATCTTTTTTGGCTAGGTATGAAGAAGTCGATAACAGATTATCTAGCCAAATCCTTAGAGTGTCAACAAGTGAAAGTGGAGCACTAGCATCAGGAAGGATTACTGAACCCGCTACCCATACCCGAATTGAAGTGGGCGGTGATCTCCATGGATTTTACAACAAGGTTAACAAAGACCAAGTAAGAGTATGACTCCATTATGGTGGTAGTTGATACATTTACTAAAGAACCACACTTTGTACTAGTACAATCCACTTCTGGGACTGCACAAATTGCTAATATCTTCATGAAGGAAATTTTCAGACTTCATGGCATACCAAAAGCGATAGTTTCAGATAGAGATTTGAAATTTACCTCCAACTTTTGGAAGGCCTTGTTCAAGGGTTTGGGAAATAAGTTGAACTTCATTGCTACATACCATCCATAGACAGATGGGAAAATTGAGAGAGCTAATCATATTTTGGAGGATTTGCTTGGGATGTATGTGATGGACAGGCCCTCAAAGTGGGAAGACTTTCTGCATCTAGCTAAGTTTGCCTACAACAACAACTATCAAATGTCAATCAAAATCAGCCCCTTTGAAGCCATGTATGGTAGGAAATACCATACATCACTCAGTTGGAGCCAACCTGAGGATAGGTTGATTCTTGGATCAGATGTTTTGTAGGAAATGGAGCAGATGGTGCGGAAAAATCAACGAAATATTAAAACCGGCTAAGACCGACAAAAAAGATATGAGGAAAAAAAGAGGACACACAAAGAGTTCCAAGTGGGAGAGCATGTATATCTGAGGGTTAAGCCCCAGAAAATTACTCTCAGAACCAGAGGGTGTGCTAAATTAACACCACGATTCTACAAACCATTTGAAATTATCGATCGAGTAGGTATAGTAGCATACGAGTTGGATGGACCTAGACATGTTCAAGTTCATAATGTGCTTCTTGTATCATTACTAAAAATATATGTTCATCATCCTTCTCATATAGTTGACTGGAATGTGTTATAGGTGGAACCCAAAGGAAGCTTTCTACCAGAGCCACTACGTATCATGGAGCGGAAAGAGATCATGCTCCATAATCGGGTCATTGCTCAAATTAAAGTGCAGTGGAGGCACTTTACTCCCAAGAAGGCTACTAGGGAACTAGAAGATAACATGAAAACAACTTATCCAACTTTGTTTGACGAAGAAATGGTTCAATATTAAACACCGAGGACGATGTTATTTTCTATTGGGGGAGGAGATGTAATGCCCCCTATGTTCTATAAAATATTGTAGTTAAATTATTGTTATTGTTTTAATAGTCGAATTACTATTACAAATGGCATGAAAGCCAGGATTTACTTTGTGGGAAAAACTATGATAATGTAATTAATTGTTTGGAAATAAATAAATATATCATTTGAAGAACTAACTTGGAAAAGAAAAAATGAAAGAATGAGATCATTATTCCAATCCATTATCAAGGGTGGATGGATTGGATGGAAAAAAAAAGAAAGCTTTCCAAAATCACTCCAAAAAAATCCTTGGAGCGAAATAATGCGATTGACTAGATGAGGAGAGAGAAAGCTTGGAAAATCACCGAGTGGGGGGGGAACAACACTAGAATGGGTGAATAAGCATTGTAGTGGAAAAGGCATGCTTTAAAGGAAGAAAAATAAAAAAATTTCAAGAAAAAAATAGGAAAATCTTTGGCTATGGGGATTGGAAGAACCCAAAAAAACGGGATGTCATTATAGAAAGTCTACTAGGGAAAGTGAGGCATAAAAATTTCTTTACCAGAACAACGGAGGTTGTTGATTATGGGGAAAATAAATATCTCAACAGGGAGGAGAACTAGAAGAGGAGGTTCATGGTTGGGAGGAAATTCGTTCTTTCCAAGTTAATTCCTTAGACTAAACTATTGGTTTGAGGTTATTGCTACCATTATTTTGTATAGGTGATTGGTATGCTTAAAGTAAATGGAGTATCAGTGGATCCTAATCGGTTGTCTTTATTTTTCACAACTGAATGGTATGATTATAGTAATGGAAATATCAGTGGATATTAAATTATTTCTGTGATAATAGATGTAAAAGTTTGAGTTTTGAAGAAGAAATATGAGAATTTTCTATGAGGAAAAATTCTCATGGGATGTACTCCAATTACTCAAATATTTCTTTACATATGAATTGTACCATGGAAATACATAATACATTAATTATTGTATCTCTCACACACACACACACACACACACACACACACACATATAGTAGTAAGTGTGAATTCTACAAACCCAAAATTGAGTATTTGGGACATATTATTTCCATAGAAGGATTGGCTATGGATCTCGAGAAAGTTAGAGCCATTATGAATTGGGAAACACGAAAAGATGTATCAACAATTTGCTCCTTTATGAGGATTGTTAGGTATTATCGAAGATTTGTGGAGGGATTTTTAAAATTAGCTTACCCCATTACCTCCCTACAGAAGAAATGAGTAAAGTTCGAATGGACAAAAAAATGTCAGGAGAGTTTCAAAAAACTGAAATAGATGATGACAACAACTCCTATTCTCAAGATAGCAAACCCAAATAAGGAGTTTACAGTGTGCACAGATGGTTGTTAGAAGGATTGGGTGTGAGCTACTATAGGAAAATTTTGTCATAGCCTATGAGTCAAGAAAACTAAAAAAACATGAACAAAATTATGTTGTTTATGACTTGGAGTTAGTTGCGGTGATCCATGCCTTGAAAACATGGAGGCATTATTTACTGGGAAAGAAGTTTGTTTTAGTAAACGACCATAACAACCTAAAGTATTTCTTTAGTTAGCCTGATCTAAATGCAAGACAGATAAGATGGTTAGCATTCCTTAGTGAATTTGAAATTGAAATAAAGCACATTAAGGGAAAGTAAAACAAAATCGTTGATGTGCTAAGTAAACATGCTCATTCTTTGATAGCAAGTGCAAGAAGCAGTGTAAAGAGAAATTTTGACGCATAGGTGCAACTAGCAGTGTAACAAGACCTTGGATATCAAGAAATACGGCTGAAAGTGCAACAGGAAGAGAATTTCGGGTATGCTTTAAAATCAAAAGGTTTAATTACTTATCATAATAGGCTATATATTCCTAATGTTGCAATACTGAAACGAATGATTATCGATGAATACCACAAGAGACAATACGTTGGTTGTTCAGGATAACAGAGAATGATTAAATCCTTAAGAAAATATCTTTTTTGGCTAGGTATGAAGAAATCGATAGCAGATTATCTAGCCAAATCCTTAGAGTGTCAACAAGTGAAAGTGGAGCACTAGCATCAGGAAGGATTACTGAACCCGCTACCCATACCCGAATTGAAGTGGGAGGTGATCTCCATGGATTTTACAACAAGGTTAACGAAGACCAAGTATGAGTATGACTCCATTATGGTGGTAGTTGATACATTTACTAAAGAACCACACTTTGTACTAGTACAATCCACTTCTGGGACTGCACAAATTGCTAATATGTTCATGAAGGAAATTTTCAGACTTCATGGCATACCAAAAGCGATAGGTTCAGATAGAGATTTGAAATTTACCTCCAACTTTTGGAAGGCCTTGTTCAAGGGCTTGGGAAATAAGTTGAACTTCATTGCTACATACCATCCATAGACAGATGGGAAAATTGAGAGAGCTAATCATATTTTGGAGGATTTGCTTGGGATGTATGTGATGGACAGGCCCTCAAAGTGGGAAGACTTTCTCCATCTAGCTAAGTTTGCCTACAACAACAACTATCAAATGTCAATCAAAATCAACCCCTTTGAAGCCATGTATGCTAGTAAATACCATACATCACTCAGTTGGAGCCAACCTGAGGATAGGTTGATTCTTGGATCAGATGTTTTGTAGGAAATGGAGCAGATGGTGCGGAAAAATCAACGAAATATTAAAACCGGCTAAGACCGAAAAAAAAGCTATGAGGAAAAAAAGAGGACACACAAAAAGTTCCAAGTGGGAGAGCATGTATATCTGAGGGTTAAGCCCCAGAAAAGTACTCTCAGAACCAGAGGGTGTGCTAAATTAACACCACGATTCTACAAACCATTTGAAATTATGGATCGAGTAGGTATAGTAGCATACGAGTTGGATGGACCTAGACATGTTAAAGTTCATAATGTGCTTCTTGTATCATTACTAAAAATATATGTTCATCATCCTTCTCATATAGTTGACTGGAATGTGTTATAGGTGGAACCCAAAGGAAGATTTCTACCAGAGCCACTACGTATCATGGAGTGGAAAGAGATCATGCTCCATAATCGGGTCATTGCTCATATTAAAGTGCAATGGAGGCACTTTACTCCCAAGAAGGCTACTAGGGAACTGGAAGATAGCATGAAAACAACTTATCCAACTTTGTTTGACAAAGAAATGGTTCAATATTAAACACCGAAGACGATGTTATTTTCTATTGGGGGAGGAGATGTAATGCCCCCTATGTCCTATAAAAGTTAAATTATTGTTATTGTTTTAATAGTCGAATTACTGTCACAAATGGCATGAAAGCCAAGATTTACTTTGTGGGAAAAACTATGATAATGTAATTAATTGTTTGAAAATAAATAAATATATCATTTGAAGAACTAACTTGGAAAAGAAAAAATGAAAGAATGAGATCATTATTCCAATCCATTATCAAGGGTGGATGGATTGGATGGAGAAAAAAAGAAAGCTTTCCCAAATCACTCCAAAAAAATCCTTGGAGCGAAATAATGTGATTGACTAGATGAGGAGAGAGAAAACTTGGAAAATCACCGAGTGGGGGGGAACAACACTAGAATGGGTGAATAAGCACTGTAGTGGAAAGGCATTCCTTAAAGGAAGAAAAATAATAATTTTCAAGAAAACAATAGGAAAATCTTTGGCTATGGGGATTTGCAGAACCCAGAAAAAACATGATGTCATTATAGAAAGTCTACTAGGGAAAGTGAGGCATAAAAATTTCTTTACCAGATCAACAAAGGTTGTTGATTATGGGGAAAATAAATATCTCAACAGGGAGGAGAACTAGAAGGGGAGGTTCATGGTTAGGAGGAAATTCATTCTTTCCAAGTTAATTCCTTAGACTAAACTGTTGGTTTGAGGTTATTGCTACCATTCTTTTGTATAGTTGATTGGTATGCTTAAAGTAAATGGAGTATCAGTGGATCCTAATCGGTTGTCTTTATTTTTCACAACTGAATGGTATGATTATAGTAATGGAAATATCAGTGGATATTAAATTATTTATGTGATAATAGATGTAAAAGTTTGAGTTTTGAAGAAGAAATATGAGAATTTTCTATGAGGAAAAATTCTCATGGGATGTACTCCAATTACTCAAATATTTCTTTACATATGAATTGTACCATGGAAATACATAATACATTAATTATTATATCACACACACACACACACACACACGCATATATATACCTATTTGCATGTATTCATGTGTAGGTGAATGATGGGTACTGTGTGGATGCACTCTTTATATACTTGTTTTTTTTGCAAATATAAATTATATGACTGTAGAAAATTAGCTAACAAGTTAGAAATAGTGATAATGCAAAGTTTTCAAAAAACAAAAGGCTGATGTGGAAAACATTACTATCAAATCGCACCTTGTGGTGGCTTGATTAGAATTCCAAGATGAGTACAATAGTTAAATTTAACTACATCAAAGCATGGAAGAAAGGAATAATGAATTGAATCGGAGAAGCATTTCGCAGGTGAACGTAAGCAAATACCTGTATGTTGCTTCGCGGATGTAGCTTTGGGGAAAGGAAATAGGATAATATCCATGCCCAGTAATCTAGGAAGTCATACCAAAACTATATCTAGGAACCAAGTCATCAAATCAAGCTATATGATGTAATCAAAGCGCCATGCATGTAGTTTTATTTTTGAAATTGTGGACTCAATTAAGTTCCAAGAATGTAGCCTTTCATGTGTATTATGATCTTACACATAAATCCTCTAAGACTGGGTAGATAACGGTGCTATTAAGTTGCGCTACAAATTGCACATGTATAGTTAACATAAAGAGGTAAATTATACATAGTAAATCTTTAAGAAAGGAAGCAATAAATGATGTTTCTCTAAACACATAATTAACCATTTATTTAATCATTATGGCTCAAGAAGTAGCATAACCAAATCAGATACGACTGTACTAAATTCACAATAAGGGGAAATGTAAACTATTTAACATCTAGAAGGGCATATGATAATAGTAGAAATTGTGCATGATAATCACAGTTTCCTAGCATTTCAAAAACCAATTTCCCTCAAGATGTGATAGAAAAAAAAATAGGAACAGAGGTCAATAATCGTGATAGGCCTTGAGTAAAGAAATTCAGAAAGAAAATGGTGACAATAGAAGTATTTGGGATGAACATGGTTCTATAAGACCACTTCTGGGAATCATTCATCACGAGCCCAACTTATACATTAAAATCTGAAATATTGTAATAAGCAAAGAAAATTCTCACAGAGTTTGCCTTAAATATAATGATCATCTCACTAACACTGAACATGATAAATTATCTAGTGTTTTGATATAAAAAGACTCCCAGCAATGAGAAGGAATAACCCCAAATAATTTATAGAAGATTGTATCATCATAACGAATCAAAAAGTCAAATACAGTAGCACAGTCACGACTAGAGCATGAGTAAGATGTTCTAAATAGTAGAGATAATAGAACAAAGATAAATATGTCCTCTGGAGCGTATGAATAAATTATAAATTCATAAACTAAGCAATGTGCTCCAAAAAATGTTCTAAGGGAACAAAAGTAATCCCTTGTCAAGATACAACCAGGCCAGTAAAATTGTAACTCCTTAAATGGAGACCTGTTAAATTAGAAGACACATGAAGACAAGGGGAGACTCAAGTCCTAGACACAAAGTAAAAACTGGATGGGGTAGGGATTTGATCCCCTTAGGAACCTAGTAGCATGTCATGAAAAATCTTGTATCAACAAAAAAGAAAAATAAAACCTTGCAACCTTGAATGAGTTCATCGAGCATAATAACGTCCTTTTTTCAGACCCTACTGTTTAACTTAGATGCCGAGAGGAAAGGGGTTCGAGCCACAAAATGAAATTGGAAGAAGTCGAGGGTGAGTTTAGACCATAAGTAGCGTGGATGAGCAATACATAGGAGGGATAGGAGGTTGAGATGTACCTGTACTTATCCAATTCGAGATACAAAGGAATCAATTAGAAAAAACCCACGTTGGATAAGAATAATTAGAAAATACCTCTTAACTCTAGAAATAAAGTCATGGAAAGAATCACCATACCTACACCAGGGAACGCGACAGAGGTGGGTTGGATATGAACGAAACTATGCATTCAAGATCATGAGAAAAAGGGTTAATGAGGGAAGCAGGTTGGGTACTAGTGTAGAAAACCACTGCTAAAGCCCCCTAGGTGTCCTGAAAGACACATACCGTGGGTTCCGTAGGGAGGACCATAGCCATGGAAGGAAATCCTGAGGCCCCTTCCTGTGCCTTTAACGGAAATGTGCCAATATCCCTACATATTCATTGCAGAGTCAGTCTTGTAGGGATGATATATACACATTAATACAAATACAAAAAGAAGAAAGTTTGAGATTCTAAGCAAGGGTTACCTGAACCAGATAGGAAGCACTTTATTGTGTTTCTTTTGTTTCTTCTTGTAGGCTTTGCCCTGGTAGGAAGCAACATAGCTCATCAGTAGAATTGTTAACCAATTCAATTCCCTAGTGAAAAACACCATAAGGGTCCATAAACTCTGATGTGGATGTCGGAAACTGTAGCCAATAGAGGATGGAGTGAAAATGGCGACGTTTACTGCACAAAAACTAGTGGTATGGCATAAACCATCAAGAGAAAGCTTCCATACTTCAACAATGTGGGGTGTGGTTAGGGTTTGAGTGAGAGGAGGAGCACCGTAGATCTGGTAAACTGAATCAGAGCCATCGAAGTCCCATCTCCCTAGCGAGGATAATAACCATGTGCCTAAGTGCAGTGGCATACAGAATACGCTGTGTGGAGCATGTTGGAGGCATAAGGTGAGGACGAGGGTAGAAATGTCACATGAAGCAGCATCTATAAAATACCTGGTCGGTACCGATTCCTGAGAGGTAGTAAATGGTCATCAATGAAGACGTTAAGACTTAATCCCTTGAGACATCGTATAAGTTAAATCACCATAATAACTAGCCCAAAACTTGGGAGGTAACATAAATGTTTAGCCTATCAATAATTAAACCACCGATTGGGGATTTAAAATAGTGATACAAAACGATTTTATTAATAGGCATCAATTATAAGAATAGCCTTATGAGGAATGAAATTAATGATTCAATGACATCAACAATTGACCAAATAAAGTCAAATTTAACAATATCCTCCTATAGACATCTGTAATATTCCAATATACCATGGAAAACTATCATAAAAGTGACTTAAAAATATAAAAAATAATGTAAAAAACATATATATAATTGTCAATATACATTTGAAATAGTTTAAAGTAAAGGGCTTTTAAAATATATAGAAAACATTTTTTTAAATTATTAACATAAGTTTTTTTTTGACAAAGTAGGAAAATTTAAATGAGAATATTAATGATTATCATACAAAATATTTTATTTTGAGACATAATGTTTATTATTATAGTTTAAATTTTAGGATATTCATATTATTTTTTATATATTTAAGGAGTGGATGTAATAGTACTAAACTTAATCATAGATACATATTTTCAATCATGGTCAACCATATTTATGTCTAGACATTATTTTAGTTTTTAATATTTGTTAGATGATGTAGTGTCAATTGTGGACAATAATATGTAACAATACTCAACAATATTCAATCATTATAATTAGGTTAGGGTTTTTGGGTTAATGGGTTAGTAGAATCAATCATTGTAATAATAAAGCGGCATTCTACAATTTATACCTATACACAATGTTACCAAATCATATTTAACCATATTTTTTGTATACATTATGTCAAACATGGTTAGTCATTAGTAGCATAACACCAGTTATTGAAAACTATATCCAAAAATAATAAACTATAACAAGCATAATAAACCATATTTCTTTTTTGTAAATCAATTTTTATTACCTTTTAACATCAATATTTTAGTAAACACACCACACAATGATACATTTTACTCCCTGAATTCAAGTCCCAATATTATTCATGGGTTTTTCCTCCTTCCGTTTTCTCTTTCGAATGTGGATCCATTTTTAGGGGTTATCAGGAACAAATGTAAATTTCCCTTAGATGTGTCCATTGCTAAATTCTTTGGCATATTTTCCATTCCCTTGTCATTATCTAAGTGATCTCATTCATGGGTAAATTTGTGCCCACTCATTGATGTTGAAAAATTATGTTTGAGTCTCTTTCCATATTGATCGAAGGATAAGCTTCCTCTACTAAGGGTTGAGATGGTTCAACCTGAAATTTAGTTGAGTTGGAAGGTGGAGACTTGGAATTAGGTAACTTCTATTTCTATGTGTTATTGTGCTCTTAAACTGCAGTGGTCTTAGATCCTATAGATCATTTTGGATCTTTCCATTCATAGTTCATTTTACTGACTTCGTGGTGCAAACAGGGTCCTTGCAAGTAGGGGTAGGAATTTTGAAGGTGACTAATCTACTGGAAATTCCTACATTGAAAAGTAATGTTTTCAGAATCCATTGGTTGTGAATAAACCCTGCCTCTCAATTTAAAAACAATTTTTATTCATAAATATTTTAATAAGGTTCAAATCCACACATATGTGAACAATTGTGAACATTCCTTTTGCAATACTATTAGAGTTGATTTTGATGAAGTATCCTATTAACTTTCCCACATCTTTAAAGATATCTAGGTGTATCAATTGGATGGGAATATTGGGGAGTATTACTTTGACCGAAGTTTCCGGAGCCCACATAGAGAAATGATTAAAATATAGAAATTAAGGTTCAAAGAAGAGGCTAGAGTAGCCCCAATATTAGGGTCTTTAATCGAAAACCATATGTCATTCTTCTAACTTAAAGAGGAACACAAAAGATAATATTTTTGAGCATAAATGTAGCATAGTATTCTGAGACCAATTCCTGTGTATCAATTCCTATAGAATAGATGCTATAGTAAAAAATCCATTCAAAGGGAAAATAATCACTTGTCATTCATAATATGAAATTGTGAATCTACTTATAAAGTTCTCCACTTCAAGAAAGGGGCTTAATGCTACCTGTTCTGCCATGAAATTAGTTTTAGAGAGATATTTAGGGTTTTGTGGTGAAGGTTTTGGTTTTTGGACATCCTTAAAGGATTTGGTATGGGATGAGGAGCACTTAGCCCACCCTTTGTCTCCACCTCTTACCCTCGATCCAATGTAAATAAAGGTATAATTTCCTATGCCATAATCACTGAGGGATTTTTAATCCTTGAGTGCATGTTGGCATCCATATAGGATTGGAATACAACCATATCAAATTATTATCTTATTTTGTATCCTATCTACACGAGAGGAGATGAGATTTGTGCCTTTGATCAGTAAAAAAGGGAAACCCCTATGTTTGGTTTGACAAAACTCATAAATTTCTCAAGCTCTAAGGGAGGAAAATCATCCTAGGGGAAGAAAGATCCCAATAGAAGGAAGAGCTTGAGATTCGAATTTTCACTAATGACTACAAAAGGCCTCCAATACCTCTACTCATATTGCCAAACCCCATATTCACATGAGAAAGGAGTGACATCTTCCTATCTCGACCGACTACTTTATGTGAGTCTGGGTGTAATGCCCCCTATGTTTCAAAAATTGTTGTAGTCAAGTTATTGTTATTGTTTTAGTAGTCAAATTACTGTTAGAAATGGTATGAAAGCCGGGATTTACTTTGTGGCAAAAACTATGATAATGTAATTAATTGTTTGGAAATAAATGGGACGTTGTTATAGAAAGTTTTCTAGGGAAAGTGAGGCATAAAAATGCCTTTACCACAACAACAGAGGTTGTTGATTTTGGGGAACATAAAGATATCAACATGGGGGAGAAACAGAGGAGGAGGTTCATGGTAGGGAGTCAAACTTTTCTTTCCAAGTTAATTATTCAGATTAAACTACTACTTTGAGGTGATTGTTGTCGTTGTTTTATACAACTAATTGATATGTTTAAATTAAATGGAGTATAAGTGCATATTAATCAATTATATTTATTTTTCATAATTGAATGTTATGATTATAGTAATGGAAATCTCAGTGGATATTAAACTATTTCTATGACATTAGATGTAAAAGTTTGAGTTCTGAAGAAGAAATATGAAATTTTTATATGAGGAAAAATCCTCCTTAGATGTACTACAATTACTCAAATATTTCATTATGTATGACTTGTACCCTGGAAATAAAGAAGACATTAATTGTTGTATCAGAATATATATATATACACCCATTTGCATGTATTCATATGTAGGTGAAAGATGGGTAATGTGCGGATGCACTCTTTATATACTTGTTTGTTTTCTGCAAATGTAAATTATATGACTGTAGTAAATTAGCTAACAAGTTAGAAATAGTGATAACGTAGAATTTTCAAACAAAATAAGGTTGATGTTGAAAACATGACATCCAAATCACACCTTGTGGTGGATGGATTATAATTTTTGGATGGGTACAATAGTTAAATTTAACTGCATCAAAGCATGGAAGAAAGGAATAGCAAAGTGCATCGAATAAGAATTTTGGATGGGAATGCAAGAGAAATCCTGCATGTTGCTTCTTGGATGTAGCTTGGGGGAAAGGAAATAGGATAATCTGCATGCCCAGTCACCTAGGAAGCCATACCAAAACTGTATCTAGCAACCGAGTCATCAAATCAAGCTATAAGATGTAATTAAAGCACCATGCATGTAGTTTTATTCTCAAAATTACAAACTCAATAGAGTTACCAAAATGTAGCCTTTCCAATATATTATGATCTTACACATAAATCCTATAAGACTCTGTAGATAAAGGTCCTATTAAGTTGTGCTACAAATTTCACATGTACAATTAATAGAAAGAGGTAAATTATACAGAGTAAATCTTTAAGAAAGGAAGCAGTAAATGATTTTTCTCTAAACACATAATTAACAATTTATTTAATCATTCTGGCTCAAGTAGTTGCATAACCAAATCATATATGTCTACACTAAATTCACAATCAAGGGAAACGTAAACTATTTAACATCCAAAAGGGCATATGACAAGAGTAAAAATTGTGCATGATAATCACAAAGTTTCCTAGAATAAACCAATTTCCATGAAGATGTGATAGGAAAACAAATAGGAATAGAGGCCAAGAAGAATGATAGTCCTTGAGTAAAGTAGCGTAGAAATAAAATGGTGATAAAATAAGTATTTCATATGAACATGGCTCTACAGGACCACTTGTGGAAATCATTCATCATGAGTCCAACTTATACATTAAAATTTGAAATACTATAATGAGCAAAGAAATTTTTGGCAACGTTTTTCTTAAATAAAACGATCATCTCATTAACACTAAAGACGATAAATT
>APFE030613916.1:7536-32518 GCA_000404065.3 Pinus taeda
AGAGCAATTTATTGTTCCTCCATTTTCAATCATCACTTGACACTCTGGTGTTGGATATAGGAAGCAATTCAATTCTTTGGCTACCTTACAATGAATAAAATTGTGGGTGCTTCCTGAATCAATCAACACTATTACCTTTTTCTTCTTGATTTGTCCTTCTATCTTGATGGTTTGAGGAGTGGTAATTCCCGCCAATGCATTACAAGATATGGTCGGATTCATTTGTTCTTCATCTAGGCTTTGTTCCTGGAGTATATCCTCTTTATGGTCGGATTCATTTGTTCTTCATCTAGGCTTTGTTCCTGGAGTATATCCTCTTTTTCTGACATTTCTTGTTCCTTTTCTTCTTCATCTTCACAATCTATGTAGAATAATTTCTTCTCAACACACTTATGATCTTTAGTGTATCTGCTATCACAACTGTAACAAAGCCCTTTTGCTCTTTTTTCTTCCAATTGTTGTGGTGTCAACCTTATAGGTTGTGGAAGACCAACAACACTTCCGTCTTTATAGTTGTGAGTGGTATGCTTCCTGGTTGCCATAATTTTGCTTTCCATTTTTCTTGCTAACCTGACTGCCTTCTCTAATGAATCAGGTTCCCAAAGGCGAACATCATGTTGGATATTATCCTTTAAAGACCCTATGAACACATCAATCCTATGCTCCTCTGGAATATCTTTTACCCTTATGTTCAATTTTTGGAACTCCTCAATGTGCTCCATTATTGAACCCCTTTTGTTTGAGACTTATCAATTGACTAAAAAAAGTTTTTCTTTTTGTATCCTCATAATGTGCTATCAATTATTCCATAAAAAATGCCCAAGTGATAAATTGTTTACGAGAGCAAAGCCATTGATACCATACAAACTGATTTGGTTCCAAATATAAAGTTGCAATACGTACCTTTTGTGTGTTTTGCACATTATTGAGATCGAAAAGCTCCATCTGTAATATCCATGTTGCAGGATCCTTGCATCAAACTTCCTCATATCGATTTTTGGAATATGGTGGGTCTTCGATCCAACATTAGAGTCTATGGAATCATGATTAACATTTCTTTTGTTCTCATCATGAGTTTCCTTTACTACCCTTTCACCCTTAGTGACCTTTTCTTGTAGCAACTTATTCATATTTATCTTCAATTCTTCCATGTCTGTCTTCAAATCTATCTTCAAATCATCCATCTTAGCTTCCACGTCATTCATCTTAGCTTCCACATTATTCATCTTAGCTTCTACACCTTTTTTTAAACAATCCATCTTAGATTTTGTTCCTTTTTGTGCAAGTGACACTTGTTGCACTTGGTCTCGTAATTTTGATATATCATGTTGCATTTCTTCCTCTTCTTCATGAGTCATGCTAGAGATTTCAGGTCGTCTACTAGGTTTTTCCATTTTCTTTCTTCGAGGCATCAATTACTGATAATAATGCTTCACTATGCCCTTTGAATTCTTTCAAAATAAATTTTCAAACCAAGTTTAAGCAAACATTTAAAAAATATACAAAACTTTTTTCACTTTGTAGGAGCTCGATATTGCCTCTCATGTATCTCTGTAATTTCGGATCATCCAGTTCTGAAATTACGACCTGCGGTAGCCCTCTGTGTCCTCTTTCCAATGCCACTAGTCTGATCCCAATTGGATTCTCCAATGAAGAGTTATGCCAAATCTCCCACAGTGACCTGATTATAGACTAATTCAGTAGAGCGAACTTGTACAATGTTCCACAAATCACTGTTTCAATCCAATGCTCAGAGAAAAATTTATGATGATGTTCCCTTGGTCACCTTTTTGGAATGTAATTCAGGAGTCTGCAAAAAGACCAACTTCCTCAGATCATATCTCCGCAATTATAGTGCAAAATGCTCTGAAATTCAGACCCGAGATTTAGCGCGATGTCTTCTCAAATGGGTTTGTTTTTCAACTTCTGAAACATCACCGAAAAAAAGTTATAGCGAAAATGCCACGATGACTTGTTTGGACCAGCGAAACCCTAGAATCCAAAGCTCTGATACCAAATGTTATGAAACCAACTCAAGAAAAGATAGGAAAGATAGATCAATGCCTTAGAATTCAGCCTCTTCGAGCGGGCAAACTCCTTTACATTACATAAATGAACAATTATTGGATGATACAAATGAAAATACCTCCTTTCTATATATAGGAGTCTAAGGGGTCATAACATAATGAGAGCCTACATAACAATAATAATGTAAGGGCACAATAATAATAATAGTGGGCTTCTATGGGGTACAATAGTAACAATAGGGGCACAACAATATTAATAAGGAGTACAACTACAATAGTAATGGGGTAATCACTAGTATTATAGGGACCCAACATGGTCAACCATGGTTAAATGTTGCATTGTGACAAAGATTATATCAAAATGAAAATCAATCATGGTCAATATGAAAATCAATCATGGTTAATCATGGTCCAACATCACATTGTGACAAGTTTGTCTCAATATGAAAATCAATAATTGTCAACCATGGTCAATCATTACCAACCATGGTCCAATGTCCCATTGTGACAAAGATTGTCTCAATATGAAAATCAACCATGGTCAATCATGGTCAATAATCATCAATAGCCATGGTCACATTATGACAAAGATCATCTCATGGTCCAAAGCCACATTATCACAACCATGGTCATCCATGGTCATCCATGGTCCAATGTCTCATTGTGCCAAAGATTGTCAATATCAAAATCAACCATGGTATACCAAGGACAATTATGGTCATTCATGCTCAACCATGGTCCAACGTCACATTGTGGTGAATATTCTCTCAATATGAAAATCAATCATGGTCAACCATGGTCCAACATCCCATTGTGCCAAATATTGTCTCAATATGAAAATCAACCATAGTCAACCATCTTTGTTTTAGGGTTTATATACCTTGGGTTTACAATATTAATCCTTTGGATTTTTTATTTGTTGGTATTAATACCTTGTTTTTAGTTGTGCCTTAGGTTTATAATTTCAATCCCTTGGATTAATTAATCTAAGGGTTCATATTCCTAGGGTATAATATTATTGATAAGGTTTACACTATTAATTCTATGGTTTGATATAAATCCCTTTGGTTTATAATACATTGGGTTTATAATATAAATTCCTTGGGTTTATAATATAAAGCATAGGGTTTATATTCCTAGGGTATAATATTAAGCCTATGGTCTACAATATTAATCCCTTGAGTTTATTAATTTTAAAGTTTATATTGCCAATGGTTTAATATTCATCCTAGGGTTTGATGTTATTCCCTTGGGTTTATATGCCCTTGGTTTTTAATATTAATCCATTGGTTTTATTAATCTATTGATTTTATAACATTAATTGTAAGGTTCATGATATGAATATTCAAGTTTAATGTTTATTTGAAGGTTTATAATATTTATATTAGGGTCTATATCCATTGGGCTTATAATATTAATTCCTTGGGTTTAATATTATTCCCTTGAGTTTTTAGTATTAATACCTTGGTTTTATAACGAATCCTACAATTTATAAAAACTTTATAATATTAATCATATGGTTTATATTCCTAGGGTTTAATGTTGATGCAGGTCAGCCTGCATATACCAGGATCTTTTGCACTCATGCACATAAAAGCACACGCCTCAAATCAACTTCATTTACATGGCAATTTCAATACTCCATGCATAATCTTCTTTTGCACATGAATCTTCAATGGCTTAAACTGCTCCAATGAGATAGTTCATATTTGCAACTAGTCAATGCTTTTGTGTGATCTTCAAAACCCAAAATCTGCAATGATTGGTCAGTCCACCCGCAGTTTTCACTTCAAACACTTGCAAAACTTCCCGGACTCGGTAAACCTCTTAATGCGCACAACACATTACGATTATAAAGGGAATAGCGCATATAGCTCACGGTATACACACAGTTAAGAATTAAAATCAATACACATAGTTCCATAAACTTCAAAAGAGGAATCCTCTAAAGCAATATGTGAAGATATGCTGTCCACACACAATAATACAGTGCGATCTTATAGGAAGGTAAAATACTATAAAGGTTCCATGCGGAAATAATAATGCAATTCCACCGTTGAATGCATGCCTCCGCGTTAACATAACCTCATTGGATTTTTAATAGACCCTGGCACTGTTTAATCAGATGTGCGTATCTATATATTGAATGCTAATTGTGCAGTCGGAGCAAATTCAACCTTCGGTTCCCAAAGCAAATCAAACCATTCAACAAATCAAACCATTCTGATCTCGATGATTAAGCAAATCAAACCATTCAGGTTTTGTAGGACGCGGGACTGCTTCCAAGAATCAGTAAAGAACCGACATATCTCCCCATGTGGGCAATGGCTAATTTATTCAATCTTGTGAATCCGGCCTTAGACAACAACACTGTTTTATTGACTGACCTCTCATCGCTTCACTGTGGGCTCAGACAAGAGAAAACAAGAAGTCGACCTTCTATGAGAAGAGAGTTATTATAATTCCTGTGCGCTAATAGCTAGGAAACCATAAAATGGAAAAGAAAACGCAGTGCTCCAATCCAGACTTTGATCAAACAGAATA
Organism: Pinus taeda; assembly: GCA_000404065.3. Classification (NCBI taxonomy): domain Eukaryota; kingdom Viridiplantae; phylum Streptophyta; class Pinopsida; order Pinales; family Pinaceae; genus Pinus; species Pinus taeda. The sequence continues at coordinate 12,108 of APFE030613916.1, forward strand.
ATGGAACATTCACGCCTATACAGCTACGCATATAACCCTATACCGCCACCGTCGCCATGCTCATACACAGTAAGGCATCAATCCGCGAATGGAAAGGCAATTCAAGCCCTCCAATACATAGTTCAGTCAATTTTTAACATCTCAATACACCGTAATTATAAAGGCAATTACTCTATATGAATGAAATTAAAATGGCGCATTCATTACTGTCGCTCCAATACGCAGTAAAGTATATGACATACAATCAATCACACCATGTTATAAGTTGCGGAAATTCTCAACATCACAGCGACTTCAAAATTTACATTAACAAACATCATTCAGGTTTTTACATGAAGGCGAGAGAAAGTTTCATAATACTTCTTCTAGCACGCCCTCTCTCTCTCCTGAGATGAGATGAGAGCTTTCTGCCCCTTTATTTTATAGACACATAATGGATACATAAAGATCAGACCTGATCTCCTAGAAAAAGCAGGATTTTTACCTTTTACACAATGATTTAAAGCTGGAAGCTTTATTCCCTATTTTTTTATCCTAATTTTAACTAAAAAAGCATAGAAATTCTATCCCCATTTTATTCCATATTTACAAATAAAGATGTTCTAGATGCTCCTGCATCATACACCCAAACTTAAAATTAATCATGATCCCCTGATCATGCCTTTTTTTTTTTTTTTATCTTGTCCGCCTGGATCCCATACTTTGTTCTTCAAGTCCTCATCTGTTGTTACTTGCTACCTTTCTCCAGGTCTCCATATTTTATGTTGTCTTGCTCCATTAGCTGCACTTTCATAATTTGTCTCTGTTTTCATCTTGCTGCTGCTTCTGTTGCTTCCCTTCCTTGCTGATGTCTTCCGCTGAGATGCTTTCAACATGATTCTTCTAACGAGCTCAATTTCTTTGTCCAATAATTCTTCAAACTGTTGACTTCTTGCTGCCTGCTGAGCTAAGACGGCTTGCTCAGTCTGTCCTGTTACTTGCTGACTTATTGCTCTTATTCTTGTTTCTGTTCCGACTGCCACCCGATCATCCATACCCTCTTGTCTTCTGGAACAGAAAACTTCTTCTCCCTGCATTTGACTACTCAACTAAGTCAAATATTCTGCAACAATACCTGTATTCACAAAATACTAGTTAGAATAAAAATCATAAGGCATCAATGCCTTGTATTCCTTTGCCAGCATTTCAGCATATTGTTCTGAATCCTCCACTATCAGCACATCAGTATGCTGATCCAAACTTCTCACAAAATCCTTTGAAGAATTCTCAAGACTGTCAACCAGTTTTCCTCCCATGTCATCTGCGTCCATGGCAATTTCCTGTATTTGTTCATTGTATTGAACTCTTTCATCTGCTGCACTTTCCCTGTCATATCCTGGATTCTCCAACTAGTATTCCAACAGTGCAATTTCCTTGTAGCATTGTTGAAGCATCACATCATCATTTACAATCCCTGCATTCATGCACAACTTGTCAGTTTTAAAACCATGTGACCCCTTGTCCTTACTTGAAGTTTCAGTATTCAAGTCTTCATCTTCATTATCTCTCAGAAATTCTCCTTGTTCCATTTCAACTTCCTATTGACTCATCTTCTTGCCATTTATCTTAGCATCCTCTTTCTTATGTCCTCTACTGTGGTTTTTTGCTGAACCTCTGCTATGACTATTTGTAGTCATCTTCTTCTCGTTCTTTCTTCACGAGCTCCTTTGCAACAAGCCTCTGCAACAGCTAGTCCTCCTGGCTGCAATCTTACCTCACTAAGCTCTCCTCACTTAGTCTTTTGGTAAGCATGGGTCCTCCGTCTGGAACCTCTTCCTGAGCAACACCTTTGCTCCTTCTAGGCTTCTGCAATCTCCCACGCTCTCCTTAGAACACTTCAGTTGTTCTCTCTATCCAATTCCTTATTGGATTCCTCAGGTTCACTGCCACTTCTCTGCAACCATAAACTTCAATTCATAATCTTCAAATAAAAAAAAATCATCTCACCTTTAAGATCTTGCCTGATCTTGTCTTCTTTCCACTGTTGCAATCTTGTTCACTTGTGTATGCTGCATATCAGATCTTCAACAAAACTTTCTTTAGTTCTTCAAAAAAACATACAAAAAAAAAGCAAACTTCTTCAAGAAAATATTCCCGCTCTGATACCACCTAATGCAGGTCAGCCTGCATATACCAGGATCTTTTGCACTCATGCACATAAAAGCATGTGCCTCAAATCAACTTCATTTACACGGCAATTTCAATACTCCATGCATAAGCTTCTTTTGCACATGAATCTTCAATGGCTTAAACTGCTCCAATGAGATAGTTCATATTTGCAACTGGTCAATGCTTTTGTGTGATCTTCAAAACCCAAAATCTGCAATGATTGGTCAGTCCACCCGCAGTTTTCACTTCAAACACTTGCAAAACTTCCTGGACTCGGCAGACCTCTTAATGCGCACAACACATTACGATTATAAAGGGAATAGCGCATATAGCTCACGGTATACACACAGTTAAGAATTAAAATCAATACACATAGTTCCATAAACTTCAAAAGGGGAATCCTCTAAAGTAATATGTGAAGATACGCTGTCCACACACAATAATACAGTGCGATCTTATAGGCAGGTAAAATAGTATAAAGGTTCCACGCGGAAATAATAATGCAATTCCACCGTTGAATGCATGTCTCCGCGTTAACATAACCTCATTGGATTTTTAATAGACCCCGGCGCTGTTTAATCAGATGTGCGTATCTGTATATTGAATGCTAATTGTGCAGTCGGAGCAAATTCAACCTTCGGTTCCCAAAGCAAATCAAACCATTCCGATCTCGATGATTAAGAAAATCAAACCATTCAGGTTTTGTAGGACGCGGGACTGCTTCCAAGAATTAGTAAAGAACTGGCATATCTCCCCATGTGGGCAATGGCTAATTTATTCAATCTTGTGAATCCGGCCTTAGACAACATCATTGTTTTATTGACTGACCTCTCATCGCTTCACTGTGGGCTCAGACAAGAGAAAACAAGAAGTCGACCTTCTATGAGAAGAGAGTTATTATAATTCCTTTGCGCTAACAGCTAGGAAACCATAAAATGGAAAAGAAAACGCAGTGCTCCAATCCGGAATTTGATCAAATAGAATAATGGAACAGTCACGCCTATACAGCTACGCATATAACCCTATACCGCCACCGTCGCCATGCTCATACACAGTAAGGCATCAATCCGCGAATGGAAAGGCGATTCAAGCCCTCCAATACATAGTTCAGTCAATTTTTAACATCTCAATACACCATAATTATAAAGGCAATTACTCTATATGAATGAAATTAAAATGGCACATTCATTACTGTCGCTCCAATATGCAGTAAAGTATATGACATGCAATCAATCACACCATGTTATAAGCTGCAGAAATTCTCAACATCACAACGACTTCAAAATTTACATTAACAAACATCATTCAGGTTTTTACATGAAGGCGAGAGAAAGTTTCATAATACTTCTTCTGGCACACCCTCTCTCTCTCCTGAGATGAGATGAGAGCTTTCTGCCCCTTTATTTTATAGACACATAATGGATACATAAAGATCAGACCTTATCTCCTAGAAAAAGCAGGGTTTTTCCCTTTTACACAATGATTTAAAGCTGGAAGCTTTATTCCCTATTTTTTTAATCCTAATTTTAACTAAAAAAAGCATAGAAATTCTATCCCCATTTTATTCCATACTTACAAATAAAGATGTTCTAGATGCTCCTGCATCAAATGTTATTCCCCTCTGGTTTATAATCCCTCTAGCTTTTAATATTAATCAAATGAGTTTATTGATCCCTTGGGTTTATGATATTAATCTTAGGGTTTAATATTAGGCCTATAGTTTATAATATTGATCCCTTAAGTTTATAATCTATTGGCTTTATACTATTTGGTTTATTAATATTAGGGTTTATGTTCCTAGGATTTCATATTAATCCTCGCCTTTAATGTTTTTCCCATGGGTTTAAAATCTCTTAGGTTTCTTAATCACACATGTTTATAATCTTAATCCTAAGGTATATATATATTAATCTTAGAGTTAATGTTTATTTTAGGGTTTATATACCTTTAATTTATAATATTGATTCCTTTTATTTAATATTATTCACATGGGTTTATATTCCTAGGGTATAATATTATTCAGAAAGTTTATAATAGTAATTCTAGGCTCTAATTTAAATCTTTCAGGCTTATAATACATTGGGTTTATAATACAAATTCATTGCGTTTATTAATCCATTGGTTTAAAATATGATGTTAATTATGTTATAGTTTGAAATAATAACATTATTATAATATATATAAAAATATATCATTATTAATATTAGTATAATATTAATAAAATAACCATTATTATTTATATCATTATAAACAATTACAAATAATTATTTTTAATAGACACTTTTATATTTATGATAGATATAACCCTATCAACATATATCAGCTACATTTACCAACATAGTTATAAACATACTTCATATTCAACATATATTTAAATATATCAACCATATTCGTAAATATGAGTGTGCTAATATATATTTATTTTCCAATTAACTTCCTCATATAACCAGTAACATACCCATCATAAAACTAGAACCTTACCGCCAGACCGACTCAACAAAATTCATCTTACAAATTTATCTGAAAACGAAATCTCTGTCTACTACCAAATTAGATACTCCTAATATGACCAGTATTCTAGCTGTCCAAATCTTATCCCACTTCAAGGTTTAACGTCTATGGCAGAAGTACGCGCACATGTCTAATATTTGAATCGTGTGTATTTGGCCCAAACATGACAACATGGTGCTTTCGCAGCACTGGGATTAGAATTTGAAGGCAAAGAAATTTTATATAAAATTCCATGCATGCCCTTCACATTTGCAGTACTGGTTATCTGGATATACAGAGAATAGAGAATTACCAGATCATCTACTACTGATTAATTGAATTTGTGAGAGAAGATAGGAGAGACCATTTTAGGAGTAGCAGAATGGGTTTCTCCACCCGTGTGGGTAAGTATGAGCTGGGGCGTGAGATTGGAGAAGGAAGGTTTGCCAAGGTAAGGGTGGCCAGGAATATTGAGACAGGCCTCAAGGTTGCAATCAAGATCATAGAAAAGAAAATGATATTGAGGCTCAACCTTAGGCATCAGGTAAGATTGAATTGCTTAAAGGAAAGATCCATGTTTAACCAGAATTTTATGTTCAGTATTTTACAAATTTGATAATACAGTGCCCTATATGTATGTCCATAAAGTGAGTGGACAGGCTGAAGGAATGGCAACTTACACCTATTGCTGCTGCTGCTCAGTCTAAGTCGGTTAAGGGTTCATACCATTCATATATTTTTTTTAATTTCAAAACTCTACACTACAAAATCTTCAAATAGAAGAGTTCAATGTATCTAATATGCATATCAACACAACTCTCCAGAAAAACACAACTCTCCAGAAAAGCTCAATTGATGATGGTTATAAAAATGTAATGTTAGGTATAAAGTTCAAATCCCTGATTCACCTCTGGCTACAGAAAAACGTACTTGAACACTAGAAATTATAATGATAACGGTTAGAATCACGCCCAAGTCACATGAATAAGAAACCAACCCTGTGACTAATTAATTCTTCTAAATATTAAAAAGATATAAATATACATATGAACACAGCTCCTCTGGAAATTCACATGACCAGCTCTTGAAAATATAAAGTAGAAAATTTCATGTTCAAATCCCGTGTTACTAACCGTACAGGCAGCAATCAACAGATACAGAAACACCAATAAGTTGGATAGGCGCTTCTACGGTTTCTTCCACGGGGTTTAATGCTTGGTAGAGTCCGAGACGCACACCCAACTGTCTCTTTTGAACATCTCTCCGCTCATGTACGAAATTTGCCGGCGTCCTCTTAGGACATCTGACGTGATCAGTTATTAGATACCATGTTCTTTGTTTTTCTGAAACGGAGTTGTGTTTTTCCGTAAATTTTTTAGTGGTTGGTAATTTTAATGCTGAGAAAAGAAATAAGGAGAGAAATTTTGTAGTGAAATTGTGCGGAGGATTTTTAATTTTATTTAATATTTTGAGTGGACACTCTATGTATAGATAGGGGACCAACGTGAAACGTCTACTCGAAAAATTGAACAAGATTAAAAATCTCATACAGTTCCGATGTGAAAATATACACTCACTTGAAGGAAATATTTTATGTTAAATCTGGAGCTTCTGTGTTATAAGCCTGACTTTTCCCCGTTTCGAGGAGTTGATGATGATGTGTCATCGAATATGTACTGTGCATACGTTTATTGGTATTTTGTTTTTTTCATTTTTTTCAGAGCGTTTATGGCTTGTTTGGTTTTTTCACTTAGTGCAGGTCAAACGAGAGATTAACACGATGAACCTGGTTAAGCATCCCAATATCGTGCGTCTGTACGAGGTCGTTTCTAAACGTTTTTGTTTTTTTGTTTTTTGCGCTTGATTTCTATTACTGGTTGGAAGAACAGGGTACATGGCAAACTTTTCCAAACAAAAACCTAAACAAAAACAAGAAAACAAATTTTGAATACTCTGGAATTCATTATTGAGGATGAATGTAATACTTATGGAATAATGACATGCGGTGCTAATTGAGATTCTGATCATTGGTTTTAATGGTAAAATGCAGGTTATAGCCAGCAAGAAGAAGGTTTATCTAGTCATGGAATATGTAACAGGGGGCGACCTGTCTGACAAAATTGTGAGTTGTTATCATGGCCTAGGTCCTCTCATTTTGTGTGCTGCAACTAATTTCAGACCAACAAAGTTCACTGATCGTTTTTGTTTGTACATAAGTAATGTAATTTCTGTAAGTGAGTGGTTTCTTTTACTAACATAGTTTGGTTGTGGTGTGATTATGCTGGTTGCTCAGCCTTTCTCTCTCTTCGTGCAAAAAAGTTTGGTTGTGGTGTGATTATGCTGGTTGCTCAGCCTTTCTCTCTCTTCGTGCAAAAAATTTGAAGAGAGTTCTTACTGGCAGTATTCTACAACATGCCTTTCACATTATGCCCATCTCAAAATTGTCCTACAACATGCCTTTCACATTATGCTCATTTAAAAATTGTCCATCCCTGAGTCAGATATGCCTAAACTCTCTGCATTTTAGAGTTATTTCTATGACATTATTTTGTCAACTGACAGTGCTGTTAGAAATAGTTGTTTATTGTTATCATATGGCATTTTAGAGATGATAAGTCTAAACATTCTATCTATTGGATTATTCTGTCAATCATTTTTGGAATCCAGCGATATAATTGTTGGTGATATCACAATTTTTTGTTGCTTAAATTACATTTTTGAATGCATAAATAGATTCAACACCCTGAAAACTCTTTAAACACTCAAATTGCAAAGACTCAACAAATTTGTGCATCTTGGAATTATTTCTATGACATAAATATTTCTCTATTTTGTCAACTTACAGTGTTGTTAGACATAGTTGTTTATTGTTATCATATGAATTTCAGAAAAGATGAGTCTAAATGTTCTACCTTTTGGACCTTTTCATTAACCATCCGCCAAAATATAACTGGAAATTATTCCAGTGAAAGTTCTAAAATTAGAACCATTAGACTACACTTTTAGGAAAGTTGAGATACATAAACTTGTCCACCTTATAGAAATAATATTAAGGTTAATATGGAGATCAAAAATCTCATTATCATTTGCTGGCTTTTGTACAGGCTTATCTTCAGAAAATAACTGAAGAAGAGGCCAGGAAATATTTTCATCAGCTTATAGATGCTGTAGATTATTGTCATGGTAGAAATGTATACCACAGAGACCTCAAGGTATGCAGTTTGACTTTCAATATTTATGAAAATTGCTCTTTGTATATGAACCCAATGAGAGCTTATGTAATTTTAGTTGATAATGCTCTGTGCTAAGATACGATTTAATGTTAAATTGGTTTCGAATTTGGTGAGCAGCCTCAAAACCTACTCCTGGATGGGAAAGCCAATCTGAAGGTGTCTGATTTTGGACTGAGTATCTTGCACCAGGTATTGTATTTGCATAATGCTTTTGTACCGACCATGAGTTCTTAAAGGTCTAACGTTTCAAAATCACAGTCACCAATTTAAACTACCGGAAACCCTGTTCACCCACCTAAACTACCTGTAACTAAAAAACACAGAGAATAGTATGCTTATCACATGGGGCAAAAGAGCGACCAGTTGATATGAAACTCAAAACTTCAATTCAGATTTAGATGGAAAAAATTCGGTGCAGGCATAAAAGCAACATCAGCGGATCTCTGTTCATCATTTATGGAAGGGATGCCCTAGGCATTCATCCTATTATTACTCGTACTAGAGATTGATTTAATTTCATTTCATTTCTGTCTGCTCAGTTCAGAATGGATTCTGAGAGCTGTGGTTAGGAAAGGCATCAACTTAACATTTGATCACAAACCCATTTCCAAAATTCTGACAAGGAATTTTTAAAATTAATAATGTAATCATATCCCCTTTTCTTATTTCAACTGTTGTTAGATCCTAATGTTGTGTCTATACACACTTTGTGCAGACAGATCCTATACTTTCTACATATTGTGGCTCCCCAAATTATATTGCCCCTGAGGTATACAAATCAAACTCTTCATCTAGGATTTGTTAGAGATAGTATGGGAATTACAGCACAGGTCTTTTTCCTTTATCAATCTAGCATATTGGTTATGGTTGGCAGGTAATTGTTAGTCAGAAGTACGATGGAAGGGCAGCAGACATTTGGTCTTGTGGGGTCATTCTCTTTGAACTTCTTGCAGGTTTCTGTCCCTTTGAAGGTTCTAATCAAATTGAACAATATCGTAAGGTATACTCAAAATGACTTTCAACTTTATGGTGAACCTCAAAAATTCTGTTGCAAAACTCTTGAGTGTGTCAAATAGAAAAAAATAGGGAACCCTGAAATTTCTGTTGCCCGTAAGGGAAAACTGGTAACAGTCCTGACTCTCTGTCTCAGATATTGATGCACACGAAAATCAATCTTGTAATCTTGTTTTTAACTTAATCATATTTTACTTCACAACACTTTTTGGTTGCTGTCAGCTGATGGTAGAGTTTTTATTGGGTCATAGATTTGCAAAGCGGAGTTTTCCTTCCCCTCATGGTTCTCTCATGGGGTCAGGAATCTAATCACAAGGATATTGGATCCAAGACCACAGAGCGTAAGTTATAAATTCTTTCTAAAACCATAGAGCGTAAGTTATAAATTCTTTCTAAAACCATATTGCAATATCAAATGTGACTGTCTCTTGCAGCGGATAACAATAGCACAGATTTATGAAAATGAGTGGTTTAAGAAAGATTACTACCCTCCCGCAGAGCCCTGGGATGAACAAGAAACTAATTCAGACGATGTACACGCTGCATTTGGTATCACAGAAGTGAGACTTCCATAATATTCGAAACCACAAATGAACACTATATTCAAAGGGTTCTGAAATGTACACATTGGTTATTTTATGCTATGATCTATCGTATAGGCAATTGCATAAATTAAGAAAATTAACAGGGATAATTTGGGGACAAATTTGGATTTTGTAGGAGCATTTGGTGACAAATGATAAGCAACCTGGTTTCATCAATGCCTTTCAGCTGATAGCAATGTCTAAAGATCTTGACTTCTCTGGGTTCTTTGAAAAAGAGGTATGCCTCCATATGTCCAATATTAATTATTTGATTTTGTGACGAAGATGTCTTCAGTCAGTGAATATCTAAATATCTAAAGACATGGCATATTTTAAATATTGCACTGTTTTGTAGGCAAAGTAAAGTAAATACTGTGCTATTCAGTAAAAAATGTCTAAGCTTAGAAGGATTTGCCATAACTAATGGGGAGCAATATGCAATGTTCCATGGGGATGCATCCCTCAGGGTAGGGTGCATACACCTCACACTTTCCACACACTTGGGACAGGGGATGCCACTTTTTGTGGAGACGTAGGGGAAACATTCTCCAGTGTGGGGATGTATTTCTCCAAAAGGGGTGCTTTTAGCATCCCCTAAAAAAGGGTGCCTGGAAGCACCCATTTTGTGTTGGAGTCACGATTGTCGTTACACCAAAACCTGCAGGTGTTAGTAAACAGGCACATCACTGATTTAAGCACATGCCATGAAACACACGGGGAGCGTTGATCTTCTACACCGCCATTAACGGGGAGCCAACAATCTCCCCCCGAATGCGAGCCCAGTGTGTTTCGACTCGAGACCTCTGGCTCTGGTACCAATTGTTAGATCAGAGCATACATAACACACAACGGATTTATACTTAGAGACTTAGATGGCAATAGCAGAGAATAATTCCCAGAGACAGACAAATGGAGAAACAACAAGATTTCTCAGTCAGAAATAGCAGAATAGATAAAACAATCACTTAACATTACATAATAGATTTGGGCCTTGGCTTACTTTCTTTGGCTAGAGAAATTACAAATTTATAGAGGCAGAAGAAGGATCTAGAATCCTGTACGTGATTCAGATGGAGATCTGGAATGATCTAGAAACTAATGGCAATGTAGAACGATCTAGAATCCTGGAGATCTAGAAAGATTTGATCTAGAAGGATCTAGAATCTTGTGTGAATTTGGCTTCACACATAACATTCTCCCACTTGAAGCCAAATAAGAGTCATCAAGTCACACTGAGTCCTACCATGTTTCTACGTAACTCATGTTTATTTCGTGGTAGAATCTTAGTGAGCATATCAGCAGGGTTCCTATCTGTATGGATCTTTTCCAAGGATAATTGTGCTTCCTCCAACACATGCCAGATCCAATGGTACCTTAAGTCAATATGCTTGGTTTTTGAATGAAATGTTGGGTTTTTCACCAAGTGAATGGAACTCTGACTATCACAATATAACACATACTTGTCATGCTTTTTTCCTATCTCTCCTAGGAAATGCTGCGTCCACAACATCTCTTTACAAGCTTCTGTTGTAGCTATGTACTCTGCTTCTGCTGTAGAGAGGGCTACTATTCTTTGTAGCCTTGACACCCAAGATACTGCTGCACCTGCAAATGTATACAAATAACCTGTAGTGGACTTTCTGATATCCATATCTTCAGCCATATCCGCATCTGTAAATCCTTCAAGCACAGTCTCATCATGACCAAAACATAAACAATAATGATTAGTACCCTTGAGATACCTCAAAATCCATTTTACTGCTTGCCAATGTTGTTTGCCTGGATTGGCAAGGAACCTACTCACTACTCCCATTGAATATGCAATGTCTAGTCGTGTGCATACCATGGCATACATCAAACTGTCAACTACTGAAGCATATAGAATCTTGCTCATCTCTTCTTTCTCCTTGTCATTACTAGGACATAATTCAGTACTCAGTTTGAAGTGGGCTGCAAGGGGTGTACCAACTGGCTTGACATCCTTCATATTAAACCTATCAAGCACCTTTTTGATATATTTTTCTTATGATAGCCACAACCTTTTGTTTTTCCTGCCACGCATAATCTACATGCCCAATATCTATTGTGCTAGTCCCAAATCATTCATTGCAAATTTGCTACCCATATCTTTCTTCAATCTATTGATCTTATTCTTATCATGCCCAACAATCAACATGTCATCCACATATAACAATAACATGATATACTTTCCTTGATCATACCTCTTGATATAGACACAATGGTCAGCTTCCAATCTCTGAAAACCATGTTCCAACATGAATGAATCAAATTTCTTGTACCATTGTTGAGGTGCCTGTTTCAACCCATAGAGACTCTTCTTCAACCTACAAACAAGGCCTTCTATGCCTTTTTCTATGAAGCCTTCTGGCTGCTCCATACAAACTTCTTCCTCTAATTCACCATGAAGGAATGCAGTTTTTACATCTAACTGTTCACATTCTTGGTCTAGTTGCATTCTAGATCTAAAGCAGCAACTAGACCAAGAATGACTCTAATGGATGACATTTTAACAACAGGTGAGAAAATTTTAGTGAAGTCAATACCTTCTTTTTGGGCAAAACCTTTCACCACCAGCCTTGCTTTATACCTCTCCTTCTTTTCATCACCTTCATGCTTAATCTTGTACGCCCATTTGTTTTGTAGAGCCTTTCTACCTCTTGGGAGGTTTACCAACTCCCAAGTTTTATTTTCCTGCAAAGAGTTCATTTCTTCTTCCATTGTTTTCTTCCATTCTTTACTGTGCTCAACTTTACAAGCTTCTTGAAAACAATTAGGTTCACTTTCATCAGTCAACAAAATATAGTTTGAAGGAGGATACCTTTGTGAAGGCTTATGAGGCCTAGAAGATCTGCGAACCAACTGTGGTGGTGCATTATCAGGTTGAATTTCTTATAAAGGTTCCTGCAAGATTCCTTCTTCTTGTTGTTCATCATTTTCCACTACTTGTTCTTCATGCTCCTAAATTTGTTGTTCATTTTCTTTGGTGGTATGTTTTCCTGCTTCTCTTCAAACCTGTCAATAACCTTCTTGACCTCCAACTCACCTACAATCCTCTTGAACATTTCTGACTCATTAAATATAACATCCCTGCTTCTAATAATTTTATGTTTGACTGGATCCCATAGACGATAACCAAAATCTTCATGTGCATATCCCAAAAAAATGCATTTCATAGATTTATCATCTAGCTTAATTCTATTTTCTTTGGGAATATGTATGAATGCTTCACATCTAAAGATTTTCAAGTGAGAATAATTCAAATTCTTACCAGTCCAAACTTCTTCAGGGATACCGTCATCCAAGGCTGTAGTTGGAGATGTATTTATGAGGTAGCAAGCGGTCTTGACTGCTTCAGCCCAAAAATTCTTCTCCAAACCGGAATTGGACAACATACTTCACACCTTTTCCATAATGGTGTGATTCATCCTTTCTGTGACACCATTCTGTTGAGGAGTACCAAGCACAATCTTTTCATGCTTTATGTCAAACCTGTTACAATATTCCTTAAACGCATTTGAGCAATACTCTCCTCCATTATCTGTTCTTAAACACTTCAGTAATTTGTTAGTCTCTCTTTCAATAGCAACATGGAATTTTTGAAATATTCCAAACACTTCATTTTTGTTTTTCATAGGATATGCCCAAACCTTCCTCGGTGCATCATCTATAAATGTTACAAAATATGATGCTCCTTCTAATGATTTGATGTTAACAGGCCCAAACACAGATGAGTGTACCAATTCTAACACATTTTTCTTTCTGTCATGGGCACCTCTAAGGAATGAAACCCTTCTTTGTCTACCATATATACAATGCTCACAAAGATCAAGATTGTAGGATTTCAAACCTGGCAATAAATTTTTACCGACAAGGATTTTTTAGCCCTTCTCGCTCATGTGGCCATTAATAGGGAGCCAACAATCTCCCCCCCAACGCGAGCCCAGTGTGTTTCGAACTCGAGACATCTAGCTCTAAGACCACTTGTTGGAGTCACGATTGTCGTTACACCAAAACCTGTAGGTGTTAGTAAACAGACACATCGCTGATTTAAGCACATGCCACGAAACACACGGGGAGCATTGATCTTCTACACTGCCATTAACGGGGAGCCAACATTTTGAGGGGGCGCCTAGAAGCATCTCTTTTGAGTTTAAGTTATATCAATTTACTATTTCAGACTTTAGTATCTACCGTAGTCTATTTTGCTTGGTACCAATTAGATTCTAGAATAATGAATTGATGTATTTCATTAATGAATGTCATGGTGTATGGATGAATAATGAGTATGAATGATGTATGTATCAATACGAATGATGAATATGCGTCAGTGTATTTAATTATTTAATTCAATTATGTATGGAACAATATATTTATGCTTTTATTATTGAATATGAATTGAATATATAATAATATATTATAATATATAATATATATACCTGATGCCCCCTTAAATTTCCCTAAAATTTGAGAGTACTCCCACACATCCCCTATGGTCTCTCCACACCTATGTCCCCCATCCCAGAGTCTTGGTAGAACATAGGCAATATATGATATTTTGTTCACTGGAAAAGCTTAATTTTGAGAAACTGGTAAAATAAATAGCACTGTATGTCTTCATAATCTTCCTAGTCTAGAATTCTACTAATTTCTTTAACCTATTCAAATCATTAACAGTACCAAATTTGGATTGCAGAATAATGGTAAAAGTAAGAAAAGGTTTGGTTCTAGGCTTTCGGCGAAGGAAACAATGGAGAAAATGTATGCTTCTATCAAGAGTCTAGGCTTGTTAGTAGGGAAAGTAAATCCTTACAAGGTTGGTATACAGTACAGATATCTTCTCCTTCGCCACTTTTTTCCTAAAATCTGAAAATGAAACATATATTAGAGTACATGGATTTTTACGTGGGGGTACAAATAAAATGCACTGAATGGAAGATTTTTGAATAAAAAGGTTATTGGAATTCTTTTGATGTTGTTCACTATATGTCCAAATGCATCTATTTTGGAAAACATTTGGAGGCCATTGTGGTCCACAGTGCATATGTTAGGAAGTATGTTTATTTATAAATAGAATGCATTAAATTAAAAGAAGCTTTGAGAGAAAAGTCAAGTGAATTTTTTTGATGCTGTATATTAGTTTCACACATTTGGTTTTGGAGAAAAAAATTTATGAAAAGAGTCCTGAGCTTTTCCTTGTTCGCAATATAGATTCTACCTGAATTCTGTCATCTCTGTATCATGATTGAATCCAAACCATAAGTAAATGGACCAGTAAAAGACAGTGTTTATCCTTGGAAGATTATTAGTCTGAAAACAGTTTGGTGTATCTAGTTTATCCTCTGCAATAGTTTAAGTACCTGAGATTTGAATTTTATTTTCGTTCTTTGTTTCATACATCAGAAAATCTGAATACATTTCCTTCCATAGTTGAAAGGAAATTATAACTTTAAAAGAAAAACTGAACTTGTTGCATTTGATGATAGATAAAGATTCATGGAGCCAAAGAGGCTAGGAGGAAGGGTTCATATTTATGGGTGTCAATAGAGGTAAGCTTTTAATGGTAGTTCCTTTATGATATTATATATGATTTTCTGTATTTCATCCAGGAGATCACATGGCCTATTGAATTTCTTGAAGAACATGATTACATAGAAAAATATAGTACACACATGGAGTAATCTATAATTCTAATTCTGAAATATCAAAGAAAGCAGAAAAATTGCTTCTAAGAATTACAAAAGAGCAGCCTCCTTAAAAGATAGAAAAGGCATATTATGTAGCAAGAAAATAATGCAATGAAATTCTATGCAGGTTACTGAAGTTGCACCATCTTTCTCAGTTGTGGAGGTATGGAAATCAGCAGGGGATACAGTAGAGTATATAAAGGTAAACATCAAGCTCTACTTTAGCCAACATTTATTCCTTATTTTCCATAAACTCAGAATATTTCCTTTCTCACGTTTCATGCAGTTTTACAAAAGCTTTTCAAGAGTTTTCATGGATGTTCCTGACAGCCCAGAGGTAAGCAATGTTGATATATACAGCTGCTTCAAGTTCTCAATTGAATTCTTCATTATGTTAATGATAGACAAATTCGTAGCCAAAAGATCTGACAGAATCCCTCTCTCTTATGTTGCAATTACTCCATGCCCTAAAAATTGCAGTAATACAATGCCAAAAATATTAGATAGTGGGTATAGATCCCCTACAACCACTCTATACAACAAGTTTTACACTAAGTTATCTATGTAATGGAGCATATGTGGCAATCTGCTTAAAGCAAGTGCAAGTGGTAGTTAGTAACGAAAGTGTTTGAATTGCAGAATGCACAACTAGACTGTCCAAGATCTGAAGAAGATAACCATTTAATTTCTTCAAGGAATGAATAAGCTTCTTTTCAATTTTTTCTTTATGGTTTATCAAGTCTGTCCATGTCCATGACCCTTTTAACCTTAGATGCCATTATCTCAATTCCCCACTTTCAAGTTTAAGGGTGGCATTGACATTATTTTGTCCATTTAATTCTTGCAGTTGTCAAGAAGTTTGCAACAAACAAGTTAAAGGATTGCAATTCTCATGTATTAAATAACTTTCCACAAGATCCATGTACCAAATATCAATTTCTCCGTTTGTGGAAATTCTCATCAACAAAGTTACTGGTAGCAAATACCTTCATTTTTTTGTTGGTAATTGACAATGAATTAATGTAACGTAAATTTGCGTAAATTGTATTAGTTATTGACAAGTTGGTTTCATATAGAATCAGCGGTTATGTAATGGAGGCTCATATATAAAACTGATGAATGCATGAACTATTGCATGGAGGATCATTTATTGATTAAATAGAGATTCCAATCCCTTGCCCCGTGGATGTTTCCCTGACACTCTGTCAGGGTTTTACCACGTAAATCCTAAGTTATTTCTTGTGTGATTGTATTCAGTTTCTTGTCAGTTACATTTCTTTCTTGGTTAAATTAACCTATTTAAACTACATTTTTCCCTGTGCAAGAGATCACAGTTGAATACTTTTCAAAATATAAGAGAATTAACATGTGATGTAATAGATGTATATAAAGCTATATATATGAAAGCTAAAACAGGTGGTCTCAACCATAGCATGCCAGTGAAATTGTGTTTTGCACACACAAATATAGCTGACTTCTCAAAGAAGATCAATTACGTAATCTCATTTACATAAATGGAATTAGGTTATAAAAAATTACCCAGAAATGTGTGACATTCTCTTGAAAACCCTATATAAATGGACAAACACAGAGTATGCAGAACTAATTCTAGTGTCACTAAATTCCCCTGGATGAACTGACTAAGCTGGCTAGTTACCCACAAAAGATATTAATTTAATAAAAATTATTACAAAAATTGGTGGCAAATAAATTAGAAACGGCAACTGGCAAGACAAATGAGAATGTAAAAGTAAATGTAAGTAATAATATGATTTAGTCCAAGGCTCGACTTTTTTTTGTTGCAGATTAGAGCATTGTAAGAAACTATTATCATTTATCATTTAACTTGACGTTGGGAAAATTATGCAGTTCAGAACATGGATCAAATTCTAAGTTTAAAAGGAGAATATACTTATAATGTAATTAATCTGAAAGGTGTCTATTTACATTATGGATTATAAAAGTTTTAGATCAACAACATACTCATATATCTATCTATTATGACAAAAAAACATGCATTGCAATGCTTTTCTCATATTAATATACTCTAAAGTTGGTATTTGTGATGCGGGAGCAACCAGCACCAAAGCAAGCGAACGCAAGCGATGGAAGAAAACAGAATTAAAGCCAATTTAAAGCAGAAAAATAGATTTAAAGAGGATAAAGCAGATTTAAAGCGTGCATGCATGAAGCTTTTGTGGAGAAAATCAGAAGATGATAGGATTGATCATTCCCAAAATTCTTATATAAATGTAATGTGATAGGATGTGAGATATATCTGTTTGGTGAGGAAAATTGTGAGTGGCAAGATGTAGCTGAGTGTGAGCTCGTTTTTAAGGCTGAAATGCCTTAATTTTGTAATGGTTCCGTAAATATATAAAAGTATGTTCACTATTAATTGTGTGCGCCTGCGTTTCCGTATTGTAAGTGTTTTGCGTGTCAACACAGTCCTATTGTTTGTTAATATCAGAAGAGTTTATATAATTGTATGAAATTTTGTGTATATGGTCTGTAATTTTGCTACCATCAAGAATCCACGAAGATTTTCCGATTTTGAAGTGTCTTGTGTTCGATTCTTGTAAAGAAATATCGAAGCCAAGAAATATTCCCAATGGGTGCTTTGCAAGGGCTTGTAATATGTCCAACCGTGTCCGTCAAGAATGAAATAATTGTTTCTGTGTTTCCTTTGACTGTTGCCCCGACCAAACGATCCAGTTATTTGAGGAACAGGATTTGGGGTTTCAATAAAAGGAACTGCAAGGCAAGAATTTGTTCAGAGAACTTGTCGAAATCCCCTTACAGCGGGGTTCAATGTAGCTCAAGCATGTCCTCTAACAATGGGAGCATAGCCGACAGCTTCAGCGAAAACGACGAGGATTATGTTAATTCGAGTGTTATCGAAGCTGGAGGATTCTGAGATGGCCTAGGTCGCTCACTTGACTCAAATGGCGCTGAATCAAGATTTAGTCTCCCAATTCTGTCAATCGCATCACTCAAAGTGTCATCAGTGGTTGGAGCTTCATGCGGGGGAGAGAGTGCTTCAGAAGAAGATTCCACAGATTAATCCAGTATAGGAATCCCCCCTTCAAGATGTGGACTCTCATTATCAAATTCTTGAAAAGACTTTGCATGTTTGAATCTATCCAAGCGACCAAGTTGTCGCTCAACAACATTGTCGGTCTTGGAAGATTCAAGAAAGATCACATCTCTAGATACTAAAAACTTTTTATTCACTTCATCATAGAGACAGTATGCTTTGGAGGTATTTGAGTACCCCAAGAAGACACATTTGCGACTCCTTGCACCAAGTTTGTTTCTTTGTTCCTTAGGTATCAAGGCATAACAAGTGAAAAGCGGCGCAGAAGGTTTCTTAATTAAGATGAGAGATGGCAGGAATGTAAGATGTGTGCTTAATAATCCTGAAGGTGGCCATCTCCCAGATCATGCTCCACAACCTGCGATTGTCTCAAGATGGAGGACTGGATTAATTTTGAAATGTTTGCAATGATTGTGTATGGATAGCACGATTTTAATGAAGGTCCATGTTTATGAGTTAAAAGGCTTTCAGTTTAAACTGCTTCCGTTTAGGCTTGTGGGCCCATAACCCACAGGCCCAGGTTTGAGTTTTTAATGGAATTCGGATTTTGGGCTTGCCCCAAGATCTCATCCCATCAGTTTGGTATCAGAGCAGTAAAAGATTCTGCGAAAGGAGGTACAGTTCTTAATGAAGTATGAATAGGTATGGTCTTTATATTTTGTGTAGGTAGCAGCAGAGGAAGGTGAGAAGATTGCAATAGCCTAGAGCGTTTACCAAAAGGCCAAGTCCAGAGGAGAGCTTGGTGAGGTAAGAGGCAGCAAGGAGAATTTGCTGTTGCAGAGGTAGATTGCAGCGCACAAGTTAAAGATATTACGAAGACCAGGAAAAGCATATGACCAGGAGGTCATAAATTTTTGTGCCTCGGGAGTCTGATGCGGGAGCAACCAGCACCAAAGCAAGCGAACGTAAGCCATGAAAGAAAAAAATAGAATTAAAGCCGATTTAAAGCAGAAAAATAGATTTAGAGAGGATAAAGCTGATTTAAAGCATATTTAAAGCGTGCATGCATGAAGCTTTTGTGGAGAAAATCAGGAGGATAGGATTGATCCTTCCTAAAATTCTTATATAAATGTAATGTGATAGGATGTGATAGATATCTGTTCTGGGAGGTAATTTGTGGGTGAGCAGGATGTAACCAAGAGTGAGCTTGTTCTAACGCTGCAATGCCTTAGATTTAAGCGATGTTTGTATATAATCAAAATAAAATATTCTGTTGATTTCCTGCGTGTCGAACTATAGACTTTGTAGTTTAAATCTATGAGTTAATTTCTATGTGTGAGTTTGTTGATCGACTATCGATCACCCGTGGATCGATGGCGATCTAAAATATCTTTTATCTGTTTATATGATTGTGTACGCCTGTGTAGATATATAAATGGGTTAATTCTATATTGTGAGTGTGTTAATCATACGCCTCTACAAATCCTTCTACCATAAATCAGATATCCAGTCGATCGATTCTCTGCGCCTGTGACATACAAAGATGCCAGGGATCCAGTCGTGGGGTTTTCTAGAAATAGCGAAACTCCTGACATCAATTCAAAGAATCACATTTTTCAAGGTTTCGAGCTGCAGGAAAGATTTTAGTTCCTTTCAAATTCGACTTGAATGAATCCTGTTGAAGGCGGTCGATCTTTAATCATGGCCGCTTACATCAGCTCAACCAGTGGGTTGCTGGCAATGCTCAACGAGCAACATCCGAAGCTCAAGCTTCACGCACTGACGAATCTCAATAGACTTGTGGACAATCTTTGGCCCGAGATATCAACCAGCGTCTCTATAATAGAAAGCTTATATGAGGATGAAACTTTTGGTCAACGATAGCTTGCTGGACTGGTGGCATCAAAGGTTTTTATTACCTTGGTGAGCTCAACGACTCCTTGTCGTATGCTCGGTGCTGGACCTTTGTTTAATGTGTCAGAGGATTCAGATTACGTGCATGCTTTGCTTGCTAAAGCCATAGATGAGTACTCCACTCTTCATAGGAAAGCTGCAGATTCAGGTAAAGATTCAGTGGAGATAGATCCAAGAGAAGTTTAAAACGCTTCCGTTTAGGCTTGTGGGCCATAACCCACAGGCCCAGGTTCGAGTTTGTAATGGAATTGGGATTTTGGGCTTACCCCAAGATCTCATCCCATCA
>APFE030613916.1:35077-55145 GCA_000404065.3 Pinus taeda
TTTTTTAATCCAAGAGGAACCCAACAGCCAGCGCGACACATACATCTAATAAATTGGGTTTCAAACCAGAAGTAGTCAAACTAGGACGGTTAGATCTCAATGAACCAGTTTTAAAAAAATACATAAAATAATTTTATTTTTTTAATCCAAGAGGAACCCAGCGTGACACATAGCTACCAGTGAACCTTTAGGGATCTACATGTCTTCCTCTCCATTAATTGGATCACAACCAAGGTATTTGAACCTTGGATCTCTCAATTTTCACAAATTTCATATTACTTTGATCACCGATTGAACTGCGCTTGGGAAATACATGAAATGATTAATTTTTAATTAAAAATATATATTTTTAAGATTTAAAACTATGATACCAAATCAATAGAGACAAAATATGCAAAGTTTGTTCATCCATGTACCATGTAAAGGTGAATATATCAAAATGGCACCGAGAGCAATACATATCAGCAACAAAATACATAATCAATGAGGCTATAAATGACCTCTAGAGTCCAAAAATAATGCTACAAGCTATGGGGACATTGGCCTACTACAAGTCTACATATTAATGATCAACATTATCACTTCTCATCATGATCAAACTCAGTTGGCTGTGTCTCAACTCTCAAACTTTTCAACTGCTTGGGCCCACAAACTTCTCAGTTGGTTGAATGACTTTAGTCTCCAACTTTTGAAGGTATTCTACCCTAATGCCCTATTACTTTATTTGACGCTCTACATGACTTTGCATGGCCTCCTATCCCAACCAAGTGTTGCTTGAACTTGTTAATATCCCCTCCTTCAATGGATTTTTGGCAATATTTGTAGATCATTTTGTCATCAGTCATATCACAACAAGCCCATGTAGCATCCTTCACTTTTGGAGGTATGGTGGCTACTACTTAGCCCAAACTCTCTTGTGTTCCACTATTACAACAAAAATTCAACACTTTCCAAATTCACAATGAAGCTCACAAAAACTCCAATTGAGATGTGTGAGGCAAATGAGAGGGGAAACATCCTTTTAAAGGTTTGGAGGGGTTGTTTTTGGACGGAAACAACTCCTAGTTTTCCTCAAAACCACTTGAAAAACCGTGAAATGACCTTTCGTGGGGTTTATAGCCAACCTAGCAATAAATTGGCTGGTTTATGGCCGGTCAAACCCAAAAAACACCCTCATCCCTAGATGACCCAGTGTTTCAACCATTTTGAAGGCACGACCTAATGAACCAGCCAGTTTGACCGGTTTATGGTTTGAACCGGTCATTTTGAATATTATGCTTAAAATAACATAGCTCAATATTATGGCTTATCAATAACACATGCCCTAAAAACCATAACTCGTTTTGTATGACACTAGTTCACATATAGCATTTTTTTCAATTTATTAATTTAATTAAAATGATAGAAAAAGTATAACTTCTTTTGAGATAAATATGAACCTTCGATTTGTGACTATTATTAAGAATATTCTATAATATTGCATGAAGGTTAAATTCCTACCAACCACCTAATAATTATTGATAATTAAATTAAAACCAAGGGAACTCTATTCTATAATAGACATGCTTATGAACATAATAATGTTTTAAGTTACGTTTATTTGTAGTGCATTTCCTTCATCTTTATGTTTATTTATGCACTTTGATCCTTCACTTAAATTTATTGTTTTATGTATTTTATAATTTTGTTTATTTGTAAAAAGTAAATAATCTAATAAATTAAAAGAAAATTGGGTTAAAGAATAATATGTAGCTATAATGGATCAAAATATGTGATGGATCTTTTAAGATTTTCCAATAGAAAAAAAGATAAAAAGGTTAAATACAAGATATAAAGAAATAATTCTATAATATTTCAACTATTAACACCAATACCTATTTATTAAATATCTAAAAAATGTATTAAGCATAAAAAATAACCTTGATTGCATTTGAAATCCTTATTAGAAACACACAACATATTAAGTTGTTTGCAGAATACATAAAACATTGCATTAGAATTTAGTATAAAGAGTTTTCTAGGCCTAAGAAAAAAATTTGAATTATGTTTCAAAATAATTCTCCACTATAATACTTCAAAAATTCTCTATAATCCAAAAACCATTTACAAGAAGTTGATGCCACTATTTATTGAAGTTTTAATGACTAAAAATAGTAAATTTTCAAATAAGAAAAAACTAAACCAATTAAAACAAATTATGCACGTCATGAAAACTCATGTGCACTCGCTAACTTAGTTGCCTACTCATTATCGTAGGTGGTCCATTGTGAAAATATTTTCCACATACACGAGTGTGTGGAAACTGTTATCACTCAGGTTGTTCCCTGCTTCCTATAGGGAATACGACCGAGGTAAACACTAACCAGTCTTTTAGTTACATGTCCTAGCCTACCTGCAACCAGAGAGGGCTCTCTCTTTATAATTTACCATTGTTTTGGGGTGATTTTAGGCTAGTTATGGGGCAATGATTTTGTTTTAAATTTGGTTGGTTGGTGAATTCAAACAGAGCTGGTGTATAGATTACAGAGCAGTCTTAACCATTGGGCAATGGAGTTCATGACTGTGTGCTGCCGAAGTATGTTTTTGAGGGAATGGTATTGCTGCAAAGCCAGATAGGCATTTATGAAACAATTCTTCAAATTTGGGAGATGAAAGCATGAAGTCAGTGAGTGAAAGGCAATCAAGAATCTTCCACTATGCTAATTGAGGGAGAAAGCGAGAATGTTGTTTAAGAGTAATTAAGAATTCATAAACAGTATTCACAGTGAGAGAATTAGTTTAAATATGAGCAATTAAGAATTCATATCCATGGCTAATCCTGAAGAAAACATATTTAGAAACAAAGATTGAGCATAGGGTGTATTTAAACAAGTCCTAAGCTATTCTTTTTCCCTGTTGCTATGATGATGAAACATATGTGAAATTTATGCATACACAGAAAGACAAAACATGGTTCAAAGTAACTTATTGTTTCATTAAACGACACAGGAATTCTGCAGCATAACACAGTCCTCCATTTCCACCTTCAGACAGTATAGGAACTAGGAACTTAACCATCAATTTGTATTAGCAAAGTCTGAGATATACAATGCAGCTCTTCAGAGAGAGATTCACAACAACCGACCCCCAATTCGTTCTATGAGGGGATATATATACAAAAATAGGAGATAAAATATCTAGATGATGAGTCATTGTGTAATAAATTACATCACCAACTCTCTTACAGAAATAAATGAAAGAAATAACTGCAACAGTTAATATTGGTGTGGCAGCTGTCTTTTGTCAGACGAGCTTTGACTTTTTGGATTTAACAAAGTTCGATGTAGCTGTGTCTTTAATCTGCGTTTGCTGAGTGTGCTGTCTTAATGCTTTGCTTAGTCACTGCCTTGATGCTTTTTGCAGTACCTGTGTGTTTGATTCTTGGCTGACTTGTACTGTGATTGGGACCATGAAGGTGACAAAAGGAAGAGTAGACCAAAATTATCTTGGCAATACCTCCATCATTGCTTGCCACCAATCAGCTGGAGGTAGCTGATGTCTCCTTATCTTTATGAGTATTTCATCTGCTACAATATATCTATATAAATTTGGAGGCACTTCGAACAGATGATTAATCTCATGCTCAATAAAAAATTAATTCTCCAATTTATCATACAGAGATTGCCTAGAGGGAGGTCCTGCTTCTTCTGTAGAGCTGGTAGATGCTGTAATCTGATTTTCAACATAATTGTTGATCCTGGTGGTGTATTGTTCACAGGACAACAGTTTTCCAGTACCAGTCACTAGGCTGGGTAATCCTCTGCTTTGCAATGCTGCTATTTTTGTCCTGAAATCATTTACTTCTACCTGCATCTCCTGACATTTCCTTTCTAGAGTCTGTGTGAAATTTCTCAATGTCAGCACTTCCTTTGCTGTCAGAATAGTGTCAGTTCGACTGTGTATGTCTAGTGCTGCTAATTCTTCCTTGGTGTGAGTGTTAAGGAAATGAATCATCTTGTTAGCCTGTTTAGGCATAATCCCCAATGCTGTCCTGGCCTTTTGAATTTCTAATTGAACCATGCTTATTAATTCAATCTGCTCATGTATGGCCTGTATTGATCGCCATTGGTCATTGATTGATTGTCCAATTTTGGCCCACAAATTTTTTTGATCTCAGCTAGAGTCTTGTCTAGAGATAGTTCCTTTTCTAAGGTTTTCACTCTGGTCTCTAGGGCTTTTATTTCCCTTTGCTTCTCGGCCACTGTCATTTTAGACTTGTCATAGCTGGTTTCTAACTTGGCCAGTGTTTCTTTGGCCTCCTTTACTTCTGTCACTTGAATTTCAAGCTCCTTGACAGCTTTCATTAGGTCCTCCATACTCATACTGGATTCGGGTGCTGTTGTTGTTGCATCCGTAGTTGATGTAGCTGTTGTAGGTGCTAGAATAGCAGGAGGGGCTGCTGCTGTTTGTGTATGAGGAGCAGGGTCAAGAGTTGTGGATGCTTGAGGGGGTTGGGAGGTTGACTCCCCTTGTTTATCCTGCAAGGCTTTCTCCAATTCTCCCTCCATCTGTAGTATTCTCTGATTCATCTTTAGAAGCAGATCCATGGTCTCATCAACCTGTTTTTCTTGTGCAAGTTCTGTTGTTTGAGGGTGAATGGTTGCAGGCAGCTTTGCCTGCTTTCTGAGTGCAGCAATGTCATCCTCCTTTTTCTTCATAAGGGCTTTGATACCCTTTGGATCCTTAGTATCATGTCCTAGATCAATAATTATGTCCTCCAAAGTTTTTATTCGGTTGTCCTTAGCAGTGGAAGACATCCTTTCCAAATCCAATTGTATATTTGTATTTTTCAGTGATTCTTTTAACTGATGGGCCAGCATGGCCCTGTCTGCAAGTGTAGCATAAACCATTTCCCCTGTCTGTTTATGCAGTTCAATTTGATCCATGGGATGTATGTCCTTGGAGACCTTTATATTTGTCTTTGTGTAGTCTGCAGATGATTTGGGTTTTGGAACTTTAGGCTTGAAATGAGTAAAAATAATTTTGTCCTCCTTAATATCATAAGCTGCCATCAATCTTTGTTGCTTGGAGGGTGTTGTTTTTAAGAATTGATCATAAAGTTGTACTCTTAACAGTTCATTTTGTGCCTTAATTTCCATAAAAGTTCCTTTGACACCAGCTGGCTGCTTGCCCTGCTGCCTGGAATTAGACACCTCTGTACTATGCTGCATACCTTGTTCCTGTTGGAATGAGTTGGTAGCAGTCTGTTAGCTGGACTCTCTCTCTCTGTTCTGGCTCTGTACCCTTTCTTCACTGATCTCTTCTTCAGCCTGAGGGTCAATTCTTTGCCTCTTGGCTTCTGGTTGCTGTGTTGACCCACTTGGAGGTGTGGCCTCCTCTCTATCCCGTTTCTTACCTCTTTCCTCATTAAGAGGAGTTTGCAAGACTGGAAGCTGTGATGTTTCAGTTTGCTGTAGAGGGGATTGCCCTTGACTCTGATCTTTGGAAGTGGTGGGCTGTTCTGTCTCTGTCTCCTGCTGTGTCCCTTTGTTGTAGTTGTTGTTGTTGTAGATACTTGCTTAGCAGTTTGTGCAGCTGCGGCTGTGGAGGTGCCTTCCCCGACTTGGTGTGGCAGCTTGAATGTCACCTGGTGAACATAATTCAAGTCAAGAGTTTTTTCTAAATCCTTTACATTTTGCTCCATTATCTCTTCTTGTGTAAATTCCTCAATTAGTGTGCCGGCACCCACTCATCTTTGCTGGCATATTGTTCAATTTGTGGATATGGACAATGCTTATAGGCTAACAGCCTATATTTGACTCTTCTAGCACTGATGAAGCCATTAGGGTCATAAGGGACCCACCAAAAACTCCTTTTTAGTTTAAGCTGTTGCCCTAGTATTTGATCAGCCTCTTGCCAACCATCCTTCTTGTTCATGATGAAGGGGCCTAGATGGTCTTTGAATTTCAGGTTGGCCTTCTTCTTGGCACTATGAAAATGTGTAAGATCAGAATTGATGAGTTGCTTATAGTGTTCCAAGGCAAACAATCTCATAGGTACATATCTTGGGAGCGTGTAAGGACAGAGCTCACAGCCATAGATCCTAATGACAATGTGATTTTGGTATAGATACCTATCACGTATTTTGTGATTCTTGGACAATTGTAATATTTTCTGCATATCATATGACAATCTGGGAGGAGGAGTTCTTTTCAAGAGGCATGTGACTGGATAAACAAATTGGTCAATGAACTCACAGTAAGAATAAGGAGAGTTTTGGACTTGATGAAAAACTGAAGACCAAAAGATGACAGACCTCCTTTCACCCTGTGAATCTAGTTTTTTGATGGGGCATTGGAAACAATTTGACTGATAGTACATGAACAAATGATAGATATAAGATGAATATTTGAATATTGCCTCCCTGTCCAGCTTTAGCAGTTGGTCATGTATTTTATTGGCAATGAACTTGGCATAGTTGTATTTCATAGTAAGGGGCTTCCCAAGGCTATATGCAGACAAAAGGACCAACACAGTTTCATCAATATGTTCACTTGTTGAGAAACACAACACGGAGGATATCATGTCTACAAGCAACTTGCCTACCTCATTGAAATTGACATACAGGAAAGGAGGTGGCCCAGTAGGTTGGCGGTTTGCTCTCATAAATGTCTTGGCAATTGTAGCAATCTCAGTGCTGGAGAGCTTGGGGCCTTCAGCCAACAGGTATTTTATGGAAAAAGGAAAGAGCAGTTGGGTCTGTTTGAAATTGAGCATCTGATTGATGGAATCAGGAGTAATATGAAAATGTATGCTCCGAGATGGAGACTTGACAGCTCTGAGGCTTGGGTCATAATTTTCAGCATAGAGGTGAATTATTTCAAGAAAAATATTCACAGAAGGCAAGAAATAGATGGGCAAATTTGACTCCCAGATGCCATACATGTCACTGTTTCTTAAGTAGCTATTCCTCAGCTGGCAGAAGGTCTGCAAGTGGTTTCTATCTCCAACAAAATCCTAAATGAGGAAATCACTGTCAACTAAAGGCAGTGCTTCAAGCTCCTTGTTAGGTGTATTAATAGGAGCAATATCTAGAGTTGATGGAGTGGCCATATTGAAAGCTTTTCTGGATTAATACTTGAGATCAGGATTAGTGAAACTACTTAAGACTGCAAATTGAATTTGTACTTGGGAGTGACTTTTCCTGTTTGTATTTATGATAAGGGAAAATTTCAAAGCTTCAACAGACTTTTTTACTGGATTGATAAACTGTGGGGCAATCTGCAGAGAGAAACATAATGTTTTGAGCTAAGTAGCTGGACCTTTGCAGAGGGATTTCTGGTAAAAGAGATCAATGCATAGCTGTGTGAACTTCTGCCAGCAGCTCGGGTCTTAAAATCACTCTTTAACGGTGAATTTTGCAGAAGGGCGTGGGTTTACCAAGTTTTGTTGGAGCAGGGGCTTTACCAGGGAATTTAGGCAATATTTAGGTGCATAAGTGCCTTTAGTGTGGGAGCTTGCAGAATTTTATGCAGGTAAATTTGAGAAAATGGTGAAAACAGGGGTGAAATGAGTTGCCTGTGGGCAAATACCTGGTTTTTATAGCTTCGAGGGCGTTGAACTGGTACAATGACAAGAAATTGAGTCGAATTCGAGGGTGGTAGCAGCTTGGGTGAGTGAATTCCAGGTTTAGGCAGTGAAACGACGTAGTGCGCATGCACAGTGCTCCCAAACGGCCAATGAAAATGACACAAAATGGTCCTTTCGCGTCGTTTTATGAAAATTTGGCGCTTTTTGGCGATGACGTCAGCATGATGTCATCGGCGGGTCCCGGGTACAATAGGATGACGTGGCGTCTGACGAGGATGGCGACGTGGCGGTGACACGGTGGCAGGGCGTGGACGCGGGTGGATGACGTGGGAGCAACGTGGAGTAGCAGCGGGGATGCGGCGGTGATGTTATAGGTGACGTGGGTGTGACGTTAATGGGCAGAGGGTGGCATCCGGTATTCCCCGCACCACCCTCTGGTCATAAGTGGTATTGGGGGAGGGGGCTCCGAACACCCCAGGAAGGCGATACGTGGCAGGGGTACGGCGGCAAAACTGCTAATCCCACGGACGCTAAAACTCCTCCTGCTTGCTGGTGAAAAAGACTGCCCACCCTTGGATCCGGAGGGCCGATCATCGGACAGCTGGCGGGGGACACGTGGTGGCAGTAGGTTAAGGCATGAGACCCGCCAGCTGTGTAATAAAAAATGTGAGCGGGGGGTGGGTTTAGGCTTAGGTTTAGTGAGGATTTATTATGAACACGCCTGCTTATGTTTAATTCAGCATATAAATATAACCTTGGAACATTAGCGCGGGGGGCAATATGGATATTTGATTTCAACCAAGGTTTTTAATCAAATCCCATAGTTTTAGGGTGGTGGAAGGTTAATACTAGTCCCGGATGGACTAAGTATTCCCCAGGACATGACTTATATAGCTATATTGCTAGGGGGTGATATTTAAATAGATTTTTTGGGATTTTATATAGTTTTTTGTAGAGTTAGGGGAGGGGAGCAATGTTAAGGAGCTAAATAATAAATTAGTTGTTAATATGACTTTGTGAGGTGAAAAGTGCAGGGGAAAATGCTGAGCTTATGAAATGAAACTTAGACATGGAAAATGAGTGGAATTCAGAATGATGATTTTTACACAAGAAACGTGGCTTCTTTTCCTTGAGTAAACTCATAGTTTAACTTGGTACTTGTTATGGAATGAAGTGAAATAGGACTTTTGGGGAGATCCCAAGGTCCTTGAGAGGATGTTAATAAATGATGTTTGGGGAAAAGGGGGAAATTAGTCATGCTTCCACTACTATGTCATCAGATCTCTGCCATGGTGCCAATACCCTGAATGGGATGAGTTCTTCTTTGATAAGACAAATGGTAATGGCCTTTCTACTTTTGCAACCTCACACTACCTACCCAGCTTAATAATCCTAACATTTTTTCTTCACTTTAATTGGGTACACTTAAATTAGCAAACCCTCATTATTCTCTCTTCTTTTGACTGTCCTCTTATCTAAATCTACCCTTATCTCTTCTAAGGACCTAGATTAAGCAGTTGGGCTCCTTGATTTCTCTACCTAGCTAGTCATCTGCCAAGCTTGAGCTGTTTGGACAAGAATCATTCTCTATTCTGCAACAAGCAATTTAAACATGGCATGGTCCATATTGAACTGTTGGGCCATCCATCAAGTATGATTAGCAGCAGTATTTGCACATTGTGATGCTACCAATGAGATAGTAGTGACATTTTGACTGGCCACTTTCCTGGTCTTTAATTTGGGGTTCATTTTCACTTTTCTTTCTGATCAATTGATTTTCTTTCCTTTATTCTTTTAAGGCCTACCTTCTTTTCATTTTTTAATTTTCCTAGTCTATATATAAAATATGGAACCTTTGCAACATGCAATGATGAACATATTTAGCCCTTCCACTGTCAATCATGAAAAATGAAACCTATTGGTATAGGAACCTAACAGTGGCTCCACTTAGGGATGGCTTTTCCTGGTGGAAAGCTAAGAACAACAGGTCAGATGGCCTTATTTCTCAATTCTTGCTGCAGTTTGAACTTTCCTTTGTCATGGACACCTTTGATCTGAATCTTATGAACATGTATGCAATATCTTTTGACCTTTTTTGTGCAAGAATTGCCACTTTGTGTCTTGCTGGTTTCTATGACTGTTTATCACTGGTTCTCTGTTCTCTAGACCTTTCTCAGATTTGCTTGTAGAACATTCAACATATATACCACACTTGATACAGTTTGTTGATCTTTCTTCAAAATTTGTTGTACTTGGTTCTCTATCTAACTGCTGTAGATGAAAAATGTTGAAAATACACATATTTTTGTACAATATGTAATAGTGTTGTGTTCATGGATCATAGTAGTGCTTGAGCATTCTCCCATTCACTGGGCCTTCCTCATTATTTGAACCATCCAGATTCTTTAGAAAAAAGGTGTTATTACCCTGCACAACTTGAATTACAAATGGTCCTTTCCAAAGAAAATCAAATTTGCCATGCTTCCCTTTGTCTTCCCTCCTAGAATCCCATTTTAGTACTTTGTTTCCTATGAAGAAGTCTTCAGCTTTTGTTCTTTTGTCAAACATCTTTTTCAGCTTTTCTTGTAGAACCTGGGTTCTATGATACACTTCTTCCCTTGTTTGTTGCAAATGAATTGTTTGATTGATCCTCCTCTGGATATCATTAGGTTCTGCTTATATTTCCTGCAGCAATTTGGTCATAGGGATCCCAAGAGATGAAGGGAAAACAACTTCTAGACCATATACCAATTCATATGGACTTGTACCAATAGATCTTTTAGTGGTCAATCTATCTACCCATAGTGCATTTACCAGCTTCTTGTGTCAATTCTTTTTGTTCTCCTCTAAGATCTTTTTGATGATGTTGATGAGGCTTTTGTTGGAGCACTCAGCTAGGCCATTGCCTTGAGGATAATAGGCTGTGGAATGACCTAGGGTAATATGATATTTGTGACAAAAACTTGTCATTCTTTTGGATTTAAAGGCAGCTACATTGTCTGTTATGATCTTTTCTGAGTAGCCAAATCTACACAAGATATTGGTCTCTAGGAATTGTATGATGATTGAGTCATTGGCTTGTCTACAAGGTATGGCCTCTATCCATTTGGTAAAGTAATCTGTAGCTGTTAAAATCCATCTATGCTGGCCAGAGGATGAAGGGTGAATTTCCCCAATGAAGTCTAACCCCATTGTTGAAATGGTTTTTCAGTTGAAACAGGTTTGAGGGGTAAAGGCAGCAACTTTTTCTTTCCTTCAAAGATCTGACATTTATGACATGACATCACAAACTTTTTTGCATTAGCAAACAGGGAAGGCCAATAAAATCCAGCCCTTAGGATTTTATCAGTTGTTGATTTCCAATATAGGTGCCCTCCACAATCCCCTGCATGAAATTCTCTAAGGACTTTATCATTTTCATCCAAAGTTAGGCAATTAAGCAAAATACCTTCATGATTTCTCCAAAATAATACATTATCTATGATACAAAAATTGGAGGCTTTCATTTTCAAAAATCTCTTTTTGGTTCTGGATAACCCTGGAGGAGCTTGCAGGTTTAACAATACAAAACATATGTCAGCATACCAAGGTGATTGTAAGAAGCCTGATTGATTTGGAGTCGCCACTCCTGTTCGTTATCCAGTTCATTGATGTCAAGGGCTTGGAAATTGGTTTCAGTCATTAGCTTAGCTAGCCCTTGTCCTTTTATAAGTTTTGTTGGCTTAATCTCTATGTCATATTCTAAAATGTTGGCTATCCATTTGGCCCTCTTACCTTCAATTCCCTCTTGAGTTAAAATGTCTTTGACCACTGCATTGGGAACATATGCAATTATGTGAGAGTACAAGATATAAACTCTAAAATCCTTTATGACCTTTACAAGGGCATATGCTTGCTTTTCCATGATCTGGTATTTAAGTGGGGCATCTCTAAGGGCTCTGCTGAAAAAGGCAATAGGTTTCTCACATCCTGAGTGATCCTTTTGTAATAAGACAGCAACGATTGTGTGTTCAGATGCAAAGGAAAAAATTATAAAGTCTCTATCGAATCTAGGACTTGTAAGAATAGGTGTTCTAGTTAAAGCTACCTTGATTTCCTCAAAGGCCTGCTTGGCTTCTACTGTCCATTTGACTTTGGCATCTTTCTTGAGCATGTTATTCAACAGTCTTATTAGTTCGGCTAAGTTAGGAATAAATCTTCTTAGGAAATTGATCTTTCCTAGAAAAGATTGTAACTCTTTGATGTTTCTTGGATGAGGGACTTGAAGGATAGCTTGAATCTATCAGGGTCAATCCTTATACCATCTTTTGAAATTATATGATCTACGAGTTTGCCTTTTTCTAGGTCAAATAGTGATTTCTTTGGGTTCAAAGATATGCCATATTTTCTACAAATTAAGAACACCTGTCTGAGATGTTTTAAATGTTCTTGGTCTGATTTTGAGAAAGCTGTGAGATCATCCAGGTATATGACTAAGAAGTCATGAATTTCTTTAGCAAAGGCTATGTCCATTGCCCTCTGAAATGTGGCTCATGCATTCTTGAGTCCAAAAGGCATTTTGACATATTTAAAGGTTCCCCGAGGTGTAGTAAAAGCTGTTTTATCTTGATCATCTGGGTGAACTAGAATCTGATTGAATCCTGAGAAACCATCTAATAGTGAGATCTTTGAAGCTCCCACTACCCTCTGTAAGATGTGATCCATTTTTGGTAAGGGGTAGTGGTCTTTGAGAGAGACTTTGTTCAAATTTCTCAAGTCAACACAAAGTCTTATCTCCCCAGTTTTCTTTCTTGTGGGTACAAGGTTTGAAATCCATTCATAAAATCTTATTGGTGCAATAATTCCAGCTTCGTACATTCTTTTTACTTCCTTTTCAATTAGGGGAAGAAGGACTGGATTCACTCTTCTCAACTTTTGTTTGAAAGGTTTTTGGTTTTCTTTCAAAGGTATAGTATGTTGTATGACTGAAGTATCATAGGATTTGAGGTCTTCATAACTCCAGGAAAACACATCTTGAAACTCTTTAAACACTTCAATGTATTCTGATTTCTTGTTAGGAGGTAAGGTTCTGGAAAGCTTTATAATTTTGGGATTTTCAATGGTCCCAATATTACACTCCTCAATTTCTGTGTTTATGGGTTGCATCTTTGGTTTCTTAGGAATGTCATTTGAGTCAAAAATATCTTCTAAAGGAGTTAGGCCTGAAGGCAGGAAATTATCCTTCAGTTCAATTAATTCAGATTCTTCTTCAATGATTTCATCAAAATCTGCTTGTTTTAACTTCTGTAAATTAGCAGAATCAAAGGTTGTTGGA
The DNA here is from genome assembly GCA_000404065.3 of Pinus taeda. Lineage (NCBI taxonomy): Eukaryota > Viridiplantae > Streptophyta > Pinopsida > Pinales > Pinaceae > Pinus > Pinus taeda. The sequence continues at coordinate 47,961 of APFE030613916.1, forward strand.
TGTAACACCACATTTGTTGTTTCAGCTGATATATTTGTCTTCAGTTCATTAATTTGTTGTTGATCATCCCTAATGCTTGTGTCTATGTTTAAGCTTGAGAATTCTTCTTTCATGGTCAAAAAATTATTTACTTGTGTATCATTCTCAAACACTTGCCAATTGTCTACATTATCTGGGACAACAGGTCTATGTTTAATCTCAACAGTGAACTGGTGGTTAGGCCCAAAAGGAAGTTTACAGGTGCTTGCAAAAGTTGCCAAACTATGTGCATGTAAATTATGGCTTCTAGGTATTTTGGTGAGCTGAAATTCCAGAAAGCTGCTGAGTAAGTCTGTTACTGCTATCCTGTAAGACCTTAGCCTGAGATCATTTGTAACAAAATTTCCCTTAATCTGTTGTACAATTAAATATGAATCTCCTAAAATGGAAACTTTGGTCACTCCAAGACTCCTAATGAGTTTGAGACCTAGCAAAAAGGCTTCATATTCGGCCATATTGTTTGTACATCTGAAGTTAAGCCTATATGCATGGCCTTGAGCATGGTCATTTTATGTATTGTGTATCCAAACCCCTATCCCTGCTCCTAGTTTGTTCACTGACCCATCAAATTCTAAATACCACAAGATTTCCTGATCAATGCTTCTTTTAATGAGTTTACATGTTTGTTTGGTGGGCAGGTTTGGCTTTTGTGATTCATGTGATATATTAGTTGGCTTTGTTGTGTTAATCTCATCAATGATCTTTTGAACTTGGGGACTAGATTGTTCATTTATGTCCCTTGTTTCTGTGGTTTTTAGGAGCTTGACCTCAGTCTTGGGACACATATCAGCATTGTACAATATAAATGAGTCCATGTCTGAATGAATGGAGTAGATTGGGAAGTTTTGGGGCTTCTCTTGACTCCTAACCACATATTTCATCAATGTTTCTCGGTATAATCTCTTTGGCTGGCCAAGACTGAAATTGTGGCATATGACATGTCTAGCTGCAAAGATCCCTGGAGTTTGGCACCCCATGACCTAGATAAAACCATACCATACTTGGGTGAAATGTCAGCTACTACCACATCCATCAAAATTGTTTTAGCTGGATATTGGACTAAGGATACACAAAGGTCCTTGATAAGGCCTAGACATCTTACCTGGCTAGAATCAAATGAAAACAAGTCTTTATAAGGCCTTGTGATGTCTAGATCAAGTTTTTCCATTACTGACTTGGGCATTAGATTATGGGAGGCACCTGAGTCAAACATGGCATTGTGTAGCACTTTGTCATGAATGTTTAGGCTCACATAAAATGGAGGGATACCTCCATCCACTGATTTGTCATTGACTTCCGAGCCAAAAATCAGTTCTAGTTGATCATCCAGAATATTAAATGCATCCCTATTCTTTGGTACTTGTAATGACCTATTGATTTGTTGTCTAAAGACATCATGTTTGGCCAATTCGGACAGAGGAATGGATATTTTCAGCTTGCCAATTTCTGTTTCTAAATTGAAAGGCTTTTCCATTTGAACCTTTACATTTTGAGCAGCAAATTTTTCCTTTTCTGTTGAGTTTTGGGTGACCTTCTCTTGAGCAGGTACACTATTATGAGGTATGTCTGAGTTGTGCTCCATTTCTAGGGGCTTGTGCAAGAGTTCTGTTGAATGAAAGGGAGTAGATGAGGGATTTACTGAAGGTTGTACATCAGATACATCTTCCACTGTGACTTCCCTTTGGAGCTTTTTATCTGAGGACTCTGTTAAGACAGCTTTATCACTAGGTTTCTTGGGCAGTTTGGTATGTGTTAGTTTGGTAGTTTCAGGCACATCTATGGTTCTGCTTCTTAATTTATATTGTTTATGTACCTCATAGACTGTTGTATCCTACCCTTCTCTGAAATCAAATGACTCACCAGATTTTGTTTGAAATTGTTTACATTCTTGGGCTTGTTGATCATCTTGTGTTAAGAATACTTGCTGTTTGCTATCCAAACCCATTAGATTGATGTGGGGATCTTCTATTTGTTCATTAGAGGTTGAGGCCTTTGCATAGTTCTCTTGAAATGGAGGTATGATATTCTGATCAGGACCAGTCCTCCCAGCATTTGGGTTTTGGTTTTTCCTAAAATTGGGGTTCCTAGTAGTATTGCTTGTTTGTCCTTCCCAAGAGGATTTTCTCTAAATGGTCTCAAATCTATCTCCTAACCTCTCCATACCTTTCATGATTACATCTAGCTTTTGCTCGAAAGCTGAAGGTTCCTCTTTAAATGTTGTTCTCCTCTCATTTTTAGCTCTGGTTCTCTTAGCAATCAGGTTTGCCTCCACACTGACAGCTATATTCTGCATGTCTGCCAGACTTGGGGGTGCTCTTTCTCTTAACTGATATGCCATATCTGAATCAAAACCATCGGGGAACTTGATCAAGGCCAATTCAGGTGGGGGCCTCAGGTTCTGAGGAATGGCGTTGTATACATTGTTGAATCTAGCACAATAATCTTGAACTGTTTCTTGTGGACCCCTTTTTAAATTATCATACTCAGTTAGGATATGTAAAGGGTCTTTCTTCTTTTCCCATCTGTTTAGGAAGCTTAGGTATAAGGCATTAGGATTGAATATAGAATGTGCAGCTAATGACCTAAACCAGGTCCTTACATCCCCAGTTAAACTTTGGACAAAAATTTTCATCCTTACATCTTCGTCATCAATTTCATAATTCTCAAAATAGTCCTGCATTTTCTTGGTGTGTTGTTGGGTTGTATAAGAATCAGTACCATCAAAGTAAGTGATCTTGCTTTGATAATCTTCGGGCATAGCCCCTGGATTGGCAGGTAAGTGTAAAGGGGCATATCTGTTAGCCATATTTGCAGAGATAAGTGGGACAACAAGAAGGAGTGGAACAGCTAGAAGAACAGGGATAATAGGAGTAGGATGTAAAGTGTATGGAGGAGTGGGGAAGTTACTTTGGGAAGTATATGAAGATATAGGAGATGTAGGAGTAAGATGAGGATAAATTGATACTTTAGCAGGGGTAGGAATATAGCTCTGCTAAACTGCTTCAGCACTTGAATCAGAGAACTCTTCTTGTTGCACTTGTTTCTTAAGGATCTTAGGGATTAAATTCGGGTTTTCAAAAATAGCTGGAGGATCTGGGTTAGGGTTTGACCTAGTGTAACGAGTTTTCTTCTTTGGAGCCAGCTTCTGAGTTTGCTTTCTTAGTGTTTTATGAGAGGTTTTATAGCCATAGCTTTTAAAAGGTACTTCCCATGAGATTCATTTGTAAACAGGAAGCTTGTTTCCTTCTTAGTGGCAAGTTGAAACTGAGTTCCCCAGTGGAGTCGCCAATGATGTTATCACTCAGGTTGTTCCCTGCTTCCTATAGGGAATACGACCGAGGTAACCAACCAATCTTTTAGTTACAGGTCCTAGCTTACCTGCAACCAGAGAGGGCTCTCTCTTTATAATTTAGCATTGTTTTGGGGTGATTTTAGGCTAGTTATGGGGCACTGATTTTGTTTTAAATTTGGTTGGTTGGTGAATTCAAACAGAGCTGGTGTATAGATTATAGAGCAGTCTTAACCATTGGGCAATGGAGTTCATGACTGTGTACTGCTGAAGTATGTTTTTGAGGGAATGGTATTGCTGCAAAGCCAGATAGGCATTTATGAAACAATTCTTCAAATTTGGGAGATGAAAGCATGAAATCAGTGAGTGAAAGGCAGTCAAGAATCTTCCACTATGCTAATTGAGGGAGAAAGCGAGAATGTTGTTTAAGAGTAATTAAGAATTCCTAAACAGTATTCACAGTGAGAGAATTAGTTTAAATATGAGCAATTAAGAATTCATATCCATGGCTAATCCTGAAGAAAACATATTTAGAAACAGAGATTGAGCATAGGGTGTATTTAAACAAGTCCTAAGCTATTCTTTTTCCCTGTTGCTATGATGATGAAACATATGTGAAATTTATGCATACACAGAAAGACAAAACATGGTTCAGAGTAACTTATTGTTTCATTAAACGACACAGGAATTCTGCAGCATAACACAATCCTCCATTTCCACCTTCAGACAGTATAGGAACCAGGAACTTAACCAACAATTTGTATTAGCAAAAGTCTGAGATATACAATGCAGCTCTTCAGAGAGAGATTCACAACAACCGACCCCCAATTCGTTCTATGAGGGGATATATATACAAAAATAGGAGATAAAATATCTAGATGATGAGTCATTGTGTAATAAATTACATCAACAACTCTCTTACAGAAATAAATGAAAGAAATAACTACAACAGTTAATATTGGCGTGGCAGCTGTCTTTTGTCAGACGAGCTTTGACTTTTTGGATTTAACAAAGTTGGCTGTAGCTGCGTCTTTAATCTACGTTTGCTGAGCGTGCTGTCTTAATGCTTTGCTGAGTCACTGCCTTGATGCTTTCTGCAGTACCTGTGTGTTTGATTCTTGGCCAACCTGTACTGTGACTGGGACCATGAAGGTGACAAAAAGAAGAGTAGACCAAAATTATCTGGGCAATACCTCCAGCATTGCTTGCCACCAATCAGCTAGAGGTAGTTGATGTCTCCTTATCTTTATGAATGTTTCATCTGCTTCAGTGTATCTATAGAAATTTGGAGGCACTTCGAACAGATGATTAATCTCATGCTCAATAAAAAATAAATTCTCCAATTTATCATACAGAGATTGCCTAGAGGGAGGTCCTGCTTCTTCTGTAGAGCTGGTAGATGCTGTAATCTGATTTTCAACATAATTGTTGATCCTGGTGGTGTATTGTTCACAGGACAACAGTTTTCCAGTACTAGTCACTAGGCTGGGTAATCCTCTGCTTTGCAATGCTGCTATTTTTGTCCTGAAATCATTTACTTCTACCTGCATCTCCTGACATTTCCTTTCTAGAGTCTGTGTGAAATTTCTCAATGTCAGCACTTTCTTTGCTGTCAGAATAGTGTCAGTTCGAATGTGTATGTCTAGTGCTGCTAATTCTTCCTTGGTGTGAGTGTTAAGGAAATGAATCATCTTGTTAGCCTGTTCAGGAATAATCCCCAATGCTGTCCGGGCCTTTTGAATTTCTAATTGAGCCATGCTTATTAACTCAATTTGCTCATGTATGGCCTGTATTGATCGCCATTGGTCATTGATTGATTGGCCAATTTTGGCCCACAATTTTTTTTTGATCTCAGCCAGAGTCTTGTCTAGAGATAGTTCCTTTTCTAAGGTTTTCACTCTGGTCTCTAGGGCTTTTATTTCCCTTTGCTTCTCGGCCACTGTCATTTTAGACTTGTCATAGCTGGTTTCTAACTTGGCCAGTTTTTCTTTGGCCTCCTTTACTTCTGTCACTTGAATTTCAAGCTCCTTGACAGCTTTCATTAGGTCCTCCATACTCATACTGGATTCGGGTGCTGTTGTTGTTGCATCCGTAGTTGATGTAGCTGTTGTAGGTGCTAGAATAGCAGGAGGGGCTGCTACTGTTTGTGTATGAGGAGCAGGGTCAAGAGTTGTGGATGCTTGAGGGGGTTGGGAGGTTAACTCCCCTTGTTTATCCTGCAAGGCTTTCTCCAATTCTCCCTCCATCTGTAGTATTCTCTGATTCATCTTTAGAAGCAGATCCATGGTCTCATCAACCTGTTTTTCTTGTGCAAGTTCTGCTGTTTGAGGGTGAATGGTTGCAGGCAGCTTTGCCTGCTTTCTGAGTGCAACAATGTCATCCTCCTTTTTCTTCATAAGGGCCTTGATACCCTTTGGATCCTTAGGATCATGTCCTAGATCAATAATTATGTCCTCCAAAGTTTTTATTCGGTTGTCCTTAGCAGTGGAAGAAATCCTTTCCAAATCCAATTGTGTATTTGTATTTTTCAGTGATTCTTTTAACTGATGGGCCAGCATGGCCCTATCTGCAAGTGTAACATAAACCAGTTCCCCTGTTTGTTTATGCAGTTCAATTTGATCCATGGGATGTATGTCCTTGGATATGACCTCTAAATTTGTCTTTGTGTAGTCTGCAGATGATTTGGGTTTTGGAACTTTAGGCTTGAAATGAGTAAAAATCATTTTGTCCTCCTTAATATCATAAGCTTCCATCAATCTTTGTTGCTTGGAGGGTGTTGTTTTTAAGAATTGATCATAAAGTTGTACTCTTAACAGTTCATTTTGTGCCTTAATTTCCATAAAGGTTCCTTTGACATCAGCTGGCTGCTTGCCCTGCTGCCTGGAAAATGACACCTCTGTACTATGTTACATACCTTGTTCCTATTGGAATGAGCTGGTAGCAGTCTGCTGGCTGGACTCTCTCTCTTTGTTCTGGCTCTGTACCCTTTCTTCACTGATCTCTTTGATGAGCCCCAAAAATGGATGATTATTTGGGCTCATTCAACCTCCTAATTCGATGTAATCCACCATTCTCATTAGTTTATTGCATGTTTTTTATTATATTTATGCTAATAGAGTGAATTAGGTTAGTCATTATGCCAACAAGTCTAATATGTGCTTTGTGTAGCCTTTTTGGTCAATTTGGAGACAAAGTCAATGGTTGAAATGAGCACTTGGCAGCCAAATTCGTGGAGAGTATTTTTAGGAAGGCGTTCCATTCATTTATGGGCCCTTACCTCAAATTCTCCACCATCAACTCAGAGTTCAAGGGCCACCAAATCAATTATCACAAGGGCATCCAAGCAAGTAAAGTAGGACTGTTGTTAACTGCAAGTTTTGGGCAGCCGAGTCCCTAAAGTTTAGGAGGACTGTTGGGGTCCTCAATTTGTATAAATAAGAGGGCTTAGGGCCTCATTTTGGTTAGCCAGTAGATAGCCGGTAGTTAGTCATTTTGGTTAGCCAATAGTTAGTCATTTTGTATTCATTTTGTAGTCATTTTGTAGTTCGATTTTTAGGCAATAGATTAGCTTTGCTTTCAGCACATTTTCAAGTTCTCCTTGTGGACAGTTTTTGGAATGTAACATTTCTTGCTCAATAAAGATGAATCCAGCTTTGCACCAGCTCTAAATCTCTCTTAGGAGGCTGTAGTACTTGGGGTTGGGCCCATCTCAAGCACCCAGTACCTCCTTTGTTTATTTCATGTGTCTTTGTTACATTCTTAGAATAAAATCTGCTATTTAGATCTAAATCTTGTTTTGTTATTTAGGTTGTCTTTGATGAGTAAAATAGCTTTTCATGCTCAGATTTAGTTGATAG
>APFE030613920.1:7848-29694 GCA_000404065.3 Pinus taeda
AACCTCCCTGGCCACTAACCCAATGCCTCAATTTATAGTGCAATGGAGATCAGTTACCAGGTCCTCCTTCAAAGGGATAGAATCCTCCTTCAAAGGGATAGCTCCTTCCAACAAGGGATTAGTTCCTCCTATGATGGGATGCATGAACCACTTGGAGCGAACAATCCACGTAACAAATGCTTCTAGAAAACTCTAGAATTAACCCAAAGTGAGTTTTTAAGATAAAATTGTGCCTTTTGACTTTCGCAGGGGTACGCACCCTCCCCTTTACATACAGAGCGTATAAATACACAGATATCCTGAACAAAAGGTGCGGGCCTGCAGGCAAAAGTGAGAGAAAGTGCGGAACTAGAGTTACATTTCTTTTTTGATGCCTTTCTCTCATTTCTAAAGCTTGTTTTGAAGAGCTGAGGTTTGAGACTTGCTTAGGAAGCTGGTATAGGTGGTGATATACCCATACCGACTGCAAATAATCAAGGTGACAATATTTTTGTGTAACAAACCCTTTGTGAGGGTCATGGATATGGTGATGATCTTCCCCTTACTTTAGGATTGAACTAGATAGAAAATAAATTTCCTAGTCTGTGAGATGATCTTACTGCATTTCTTAGCAGAGATCAAGAGGTGGAGATAGGTGGGGCTACCTTCAGTGTCCTGTATAATGAATTATTCAAAGAAATAATAATAGTGCAAGGCCTTGACTCATACACAACTTGTTGCCTCCACAAGTATGGCTAGCTGAATAATACAGCACAAACATCCAGAGGTGAAACATCACACAATACCTCATCTGTGAAGGGTTTGATGATGTAGGGCAAGCAGCACTATTGGCAAACTCGGAGATCTCATCCTTAGTGAAGCCACCCAATACTGTATGGTTGTGGGTGTGGTGTAGTCAGTAGGCCCAAGTGCTTCATGACCTCTACCGAAATGAGGTTCTTTTGGGTCCCATTATCAACAATAAATGGTAGCGGCGAACCCTTCACCCACATTTGTGAGTGGAAAAGTCGCTCCCCCTCCTCTGGATCTTTGGGCTCATTCTTCTGGATCTTGGTGGTGGAAACAGTGGCACTGGGCTCCGCATCAATGATCTACTTCCCTTTTCCATTCCCCTTGTCAGGTTTTGACTCAGGGTCGGAATACGCATCTAATTTTGAAGCCTTCAACTCGGCCACTAGTGACTGCTTGGTCCAACATTCACTTGTGTTGTGAGTAGGGCTCTTATGTAACTCAAACCACTTTCCTGTGTCCTTCTTTTACTTCGTGGTGTTGTTATTTTTTTCATCTTCAACGGATTGTCTTAGGCCACCCTGCCTTGGCTTTTTCCTTTGGTCTTTGGATTTTCAAATCCAAAGTCTTGCTTCTTCTGTTTAAACTTCTGCTCGATTTTGACAACATATTGGTATGTTGTGCCAAGCGAGGAGATGTTCAGGAACTCCATCTCTTCATGGATGTATTTGTGTAGGCAACTGTGGTATTTGAGTACCAAATGCAGCTTAGAATCCTTGATACTCAACTATGTGCGAAGGGTATGAAAAATGTTTGTGAACTCTGGCACATCTTGGTCCCTTCCCTGCTGCAGCATGGTCCACTTTATGTATTTGTCCTCATAGATTTTGATAGGTTGGTACTACTCCTTAATGGCATCCTAGAATGAATTCCAAGTGGGTGCAACTAAAAACGGTGAGCATGTACCTTCATCCTTCTACTAGCAGTAGGTTTCCCACTAATGCTTGATGTGGGGGGCTGCTTTGAGAAGAGCAAAAATAATATTTTCCCGACTAGAAAAATCATGACCAGAAAAATAACCCTCTAGCAAATTTAACAATTTATCTACGGCATCTATGTCTATTTGACCCTCGAAGATGGTGATTTAAAAGTTAACTTGTACCTTAAAGGGTGTGGTGTTTCCAGAGTAGCTGTTGGAAGCTGATGTTCCACCTCTGGGTAGTTGTTAAAGGATCTGGGTAAAGTTCTCCATCATCATGTTCCTTTGTCACTCGAGTGATTTTTCGAGCAAGATTTTGATAGGATCTCCTACCCCCTCATCTTTCTTTTCATCTACCATGGGAGGCTGTCGGGATTTGTGAGGCTGGTCTTGCAAATGTTCGATAAATTCAAGCCCTAACTCCTTATATCCCGACCTTGTTGGAGACATGCAAAGAAAAACAAAGAAAAAGCAGACCACTCTGATACCACTAATCTAGATTTAAACAAGAACGCAACAAATTACAGAGATAACCATAAACACAGAGATGCGGTGGAAATAATACTTCATTTCATTAATGTAAAATACTAAAATATGCTTACAAACAAATAAACTAGCTAGGGCGATGGTAGCTTATCTCTGAGAAGAGATGTGGCAGCTACATGCTTCTAAACTGTGTTACAATGAGGCTCGAAGGCATATTTATTGTTGAGAAATAATGGAAAACCCTAGACATCCAAAAACCTAACCTTAGAAGATGAAACACCAAACTATGGGCCTTGTTTTGGCTAAATTGGTACATCAACTTCTTGGGATCGTAACTGCCATACGATCTTTGTTTGACACACACAATAGCTCATTAGAAATATCTATCTCAGAACTACAACTTTAAAAAGAGGAACATCGGTCCATGGACCTATGTTGCTCCCAAATTTCCCAAAAAATGTCGTTTAGGGCCTCAAAACGGCTCTAGAATTTCAGGACCTAAAAAACTGCTAAAAGTAGTAAATTGCGTTATAGTTTAGGAAACTAAAAAACTAAAAGAGATAGTTGCGGGGGTCCAAGTGGGATAGATGGGTGGCCCCCAACATCCACCTAGATCACTCCCCTTCTAGTTCTTTCTTGTTTGTACCTGGCACTATATCTGGCACTATACCTGGTACCATTCTGAATAAAGATTAGATTAGAATGCTTATAATTCATATAGAGTGAAATATATAGTACCATATAGTACTTGGTACTTAGGACCATCCCCTCCCTTCCAATTCCAAACCTTCTAATTCAAACCTTGTGCTCTATATGGTGCCTCCCTTCGATCAGAGACTAGAGAGAAACCTTCCTGCTTTATCTATGAGTCTATTCTTTTCTTTCTTTACTGGAATCTATTCTCTCTTTTGGAATCTATGCATGCATTCTTGTCTTATCTGTATGTATTACATTCTATAGTGAAACCGCACACTATGGCTCTACGAGGGCTAGTGATCTGGTTCCAATCTCTATGGTTCTGTTCCATCCCTATGGCTACTGAATAATTTCAACCTTTCTAAGCTACTAAGAAGGCTAGTTTGATTGAGTTCGATGTCTTCCTTTGCATGCAATCTGACTTGATTCATCCCATCCTTAGTGATTTAGTTCAACTTCCCACTTCTTTCTTTGCAATCTGATGTGAGTAGTTCCACTTCCCTCTCTATGTTTCCATATTAAGAGGATGAGTTCCCATTTAGCTGCTCTAAGAAGTAGTGTATTAGTTCCCACTCTATGGCTATAAGAAGTAGTGCAAGTCTCATAGGGTTCCAACTTTGGACAACTCAGGTATCTTGCCACTATCATCTCAGCAAGATATATGTGAAGGTGAAATATGTTAAGTCAAGGGAGTCATAGTAGTTGTGTTGTAGAAGACTAGTATCACATAGAAAATAGACTCCTTCTATTTAGAGTGATTACTTGTGTCAGACAATAAGCATGTGCACATTTATATTACATCAAAATATATTTAACTAAACAAATGTGCAACAATATGTGATTTTATAATCCCTTAATAAGTGTTTTTATACATCATAAACAAAATCGTATCTATCAAAATGGTACCAACACTTATATCATGTCACACCAACATTTTGTTTCCAGTCAACCAACATAGATATGTGTGTGTGTGTGTGTGTGTGTGTGTGTGTGTCAACAATATATAGTCAATTACACCAGCTATATATCAACAAATCAATCAATTATATCAGGAGAAAATTGAAACTAGTGTTGGAGCTAGTTCTCCTAGGTAAGTGGGTACTTTTTTTAGTGCAAACCAAAAGAAATAAGAGGAAAATGTACAATTGTACTTTTGCAGAAGTAAGAGTGAATCATTAAGGCTTGAATCCATGGATTAGGAACAACAGCAAGTTCCTAATATCAAATTAAGGAAATCAACCATCAAAATGAGTCCCAGATATAAGGAGAAGACTTACGGAGAAAAAGATTTGTTCCAACAGTTGAAACTTTCTCAAACTTAGTCAAACCTTGATAGTAAGGCTAATACAACTCTATAAAAATAGTAAATGTCTTTATCCTACTAGCTAGGGAAAAAAAAGGAGGTAAGGCACCTATGTCAAGTAGGTTTAGATTTGAGTATTTTAGGGTTTTATAATATTTATATATTTTTGTATGGCTTAGGGAAAAACCCTAGACAAACTGTTACCTAGGATGAGACTTTGGGTTTTACGAAAAGGATCAAACTTATGGTAAGACTAGTGCTCACTCTAATCTAGGGTTAGGGAAAATGGAGTCAAATCACCAGAGGGCTAGGGTTTGAGGTTACTTAAGGAAGGAGAGTGAAGTCCAACAAGCACAACTCCAAGCATAATAAAATGGTTATCATAGATTAGGTTTTTCTAAGGATGAGGTATCAAACTAGGGAATCAATCAACTAAGGCTTCCAAACTATGTTTTAGCCTTGATAGATTATGAGGACACCTAACCAATACAAGAGATAGGAACCATCAAAGTAAATAAATGTTCAACAACTAGGATGAGCACAAGAGTAATTACTTGAGAAATCAACCATGAAAGCACATAGTGCCTCACTAACCATGAATCAAGTAACCATGAATATCAATCTCAAGCCAAAGCTCTCCTCCTCTATTCCAGGTTCATAGTGAGTAGTCATTATAGTATGGGAATAATTCTTAATAGTAGGGGATGAATTTCTCCTATTCTCCTTGAATTTTTCAGACAACGGGGTCTAATGCTTTAGCCATAGCCCATCCCCTAAATTCTCTTAAGTTAGTTGGAAGGATAGGGAAACCAACACCCTCAAGGCTTTAATTATCGTCCTTCTCCTTTTTTGGCATCATGCTCACAGTTTCATTTATTAGAATCTTGGTCCTTCTTGCCAAAGTGTTTTCCTTCATTTTCTTGTCCCATTGTTCGATTTATTTCCTTCCAAATAGACCATACAAAATTTGGGGGCATATTCCACCAAACTTTGACATCCCATTGGCCATAATTTTCAAAAAGGGAGGCATAACCCATTTTCTTCCCAGGGGTTTAAACAATTCACAAAAAACCCTTCTTGAGTAGTTGCAATGCAACAATAGATGATCCAAATATTCAGCCCCATTTAAGCACAAGATACAACAAGAAGTTGGTCACTGAGATACCTCTTTTCCTTAGGTTCTTCATGGTTCAACGACATAAGTACAATCTCCCTCTATGCTCTGAGAACCCCTAGATCATAATAAACTCAAGGTCACAATACCCATCACAAATTTACAAGATTATTTTTCCTTAGGAGATGGGTTTTGGAACATTTTGTTCTTCATCCCATTAACCATTTAGAAATCTCTATGGCTATCTTTGTAGGTTTCATTTAGACTTGAAGAATTCTATATTACTTTCTTTATGGGTATCATTTGGGCTTGCTTGTTTATTTTATTTTCTTTTCCCTTTGAAGTCTACTAGACATATTCCAGTCCCATTAACTTAGTTTGGTTACTAGGGGACACTAATATCAAAACTCCAATTTCTTGTACACTGGCTTCATCAATGGAATTTGGTTTTCAAAACATCAGTTGTTTGGATATCACTATGTAGTTCTCCCAAATATTGACTTAAAAAATTATTCTTATTGGGAGATATAATCAATTGAATCGCCCATTTTTGAAACTCGATGGTGGACTCTTGCATGGTTTTTCCTTGTCTCTGTTGAAAGAGAATCCATTTTATCTTTTTTTTCTTACTCATATCCACTGGGATAGAAATGCCACATAATGATATTCTTTAATATTTCCCATTGACTTCATAGTGGTTCCTACTCAGTTATTCGAGTGGCAAAATAACTTTCCCACTAGGTTAATGCACAGCCTTCTAAATTCAACCAAGTGAAAGAGATTCTTTTCTCTTCACTAATTTCATGCACACTTAAATCAACATTGAGTTGTTTTAACAATTTATTGAATTTAATGGTGAAAATATCAACTACATAAGGTTTGAAGTCACTCTTCACTTTCTCTTTAATGGGCGTTTGGACTTTTATAGTGTTCCCCTTTTCCCAGTTTTTCTTCTCTTCTCATTTAGATTCTTCTTATTTAGAACTCAAGTCTCAAACTTCATCCTTATGGTCTGCTACAAAATGCTTATAGACATATTGTTCATTTAATTCTTTAGATTAATAAGTTTGGTTTCCAGCTCACTGCCTTCTTAATTGTCTCCTATATCAAAATATTGAGATTGTTTCTTTCTTCTTCTTGTTCCAATATTAGCTTTATGAGGAGTGCTCCATTTAAACCAAGATTGTTTACTTTGTCAATAGGGTGCACATAACACATGTACTCCTATCCTTGTAGTGCTCCTCATGAATGTCCAATTTGGGTGAAGCACTTCTCAAGGTTGACTATCATTCTTCCTTAAGATCATACATTGTTGCGATGTGTGCTCCTTTGAGCCAGGGCACTCAAACCAAGAATTTAACCTTTGACCACATATTATTTGTCTTGCAATGGGCATTGTGACCATTAAGACCATTCTTCTACTTGCTTGAAGTAGTATTACCAACTTTTACTTCATTATTAGATTGTTTGATCTCTTCCCTTCCAATTCTTTCTTGTCTGTGCCTCAAACTATATCTAGCACTATACCTAGTACCATTCAAAATAAATATTAGATTAGAATGCATATAATTCATATAGAGTGATATATAGTACCATATAGTACTTGGTACACGGTACCATCCCTTCCCTTCCAATTCCAAACCTTCTAATTCAAACCTTCTACTCTATATGGCGCCTCCCTTTAGTCAGGGATTAGACAAAAACCTTTCCTCTTTATCTAAGTCTGTGCTTTTCTTTCTTTACTAGAATCTATGCATGCATTCTTTTTCTTGTCTATTTGTACCCTATTCTATAGTGAAACCACACATTATAGCTCTATGAAGGCTAGTGAACTAGTTCCAATCTCTATGGTTATGTTCCATCGTTATGGCTACTGAATGAGTTCAACCTTGCTAAGCTTCTAAGAAGGCTAGTGCAATTCATGCAATCTATCTTGATTAATCTCATCCTTAGTGATTGAGTTCAACTTCCCATTTCTTTATTTGTAATCTGAAGTGAGTAGTTCCACTTCCCTCTCTATGGTTCCATCTGAAGAGGATGAGTTCCAACTTAGCTACTCTAAGAATTAGTGTATTGGCTCCCACTCTATGGCTCTAAGAAGTAGTGCAAGGCTCACAGGGTGCCAACTTTGGGAAAATAAGGGATTTTACCACTGTCACCTCACCAAGATGCCCTCTAACTTTGGACTGGGAGATCAGTCTTTGGGGGTATCCCAAGGAATCACGTTGGATATAAGTGTTGTTTTAATGATGTCCAAGTACAATAGAGAATACACTCAATATGAAGGTGAAATAAATTAAGTCATGGGAGTCATAGTAGTTATGTTGTAGAAGATTAGTATCACATAAAAAGAGATTGCTTCTATTTAGAGTGAGTAATTGTGTTAAACAATAAGAATGTACACGTTTAGAGTATGTTAAAATGTATTTAACCAACTAGATACGCAACAATATGTAAGGTAACTACTTTTTCAGATGGTAACATCCCCTCTTCGCTGAAGGGAATTGAATCATTTTTAGCAAGAACTGGTTTTGCCTGTTAAAGCCAAATTCAATTTATTCTAAAATTATTTTAAATTTCTTCCTATTGGGGAATAAACTCCTATGCTAGCATTTTTGGCTTAATTAATATGGTAAAACCATTGTATTCTTGCCTTTAGATTGTTGTAGATCTCTTTATTCCATGATGTATTCTAAAACAAATGCAGGACACTTCCAAATTTGATTAACTTTAGCTTAAAGAGAACATGGAAATGTTGAGGTTCAAATTGCTATATTCAATATTGAAGTTACTAATTTATTAAGAAATGGGTGAAGTGATTAAACCAAAGCACAGGCGTCCATCTGCCAAGGCACTTGGGGTATCCTTTGAAGCTGATTTTACTATTTTATTAACACCCCAATTTCTTAGAAAGGTACTCCCCTTCAAGACACTTGGATGAATAGAGACAATTGCAAATATTTATGGCAAATAGTACAAATCTCTGCTATTGGTTATCTGTTGGAAATATCAATGTAAGGCTAATTTTCTTCAAGAACCATCCCCTCTTAAGCTGATAATAAATTTAGGCTTTTCAAACAAGAACTGGCTTTGCTTGTTAAGGGAAAATTCATTGTTTTCCATAAATATTTTGAATCCCTTCCTATTAGGGCACAAACTTTATGCTAGCACTTCGGGGTTAAATAGGATAGTATTAAGAATTTCTTTGTATTGTTATCATTAGATGGTTGTAGTTATATTTGTTCCATGGTGTACTAACAAAATAGCATATGATGTATTTTTAAAAAAACACGGGACTCTGTCAAATTTTACTTGAATTAAGGTTAAAAGAAGCACTAAAGTAACAGAGTTCACATTATTATATTCAATACTTAACTTATTAATTTTTGGAGAAATACGTCAGGTGATTAAACCAAAGTTCAGATGCCAATCTGTAAAAGGATTTTTAAGCATGATTTCAAGCTGAGGTTAACAATTTTTTACCACCTTTTAGACGACACTATCCCTCAAAACACGTAGACAATTAGGGACAGTTACAAATAGTTATAAAACATAATTCTGGTCTACCCTTTTCATGAGAAACCATCCCTGCTTGGTTCATGAGAAGGTTGATTAAACACGAAAACTGACCATCCTTCTTAAATCCAAATTCAGTTTTTACCGTAAAGATTTTACTCTTTGTTATTTGTGATAGTGTCTCATGCATTTCTTAACGAAAATGCAAGACTCAGTCAAATTTCAAATAACTTAGGCTTCAAACAAACACTGAAATAGTGTAGTTTAAATTGCTATATTCAATACCAAACTTATCTTAATCTATTGAACAATGGGTCAAGTGGTTAAACCAAAGCACATATGCCCACCTGCTAAGACTTTTTGGGCAGGATTTCAAGCTGAGTTTAACAATTTATAACCCCCCAATTACTTAAAAGAGTACTGTCCTTCAGCACACATGGACAATTAGGGATAGATGAAAATAGTTATGACATATTGTCTAGCTCGCCAAGTCTATGCTATTAGCTTTCTGTGGAAATATCCATTGTTACACAGGGACATACTCCCAAGGTTGGGAGCATGCTCCTTGCATCCTCAGGACCATAAGCCTCAGGGCCATCTAGCAAAATATTTCATTGCATCCTCTCTTTTGAAAAATATACATGAAATGCACAGTGAAATATTTTTCTGGTGTCCAAGGACACTTCCCAAAAATTTGGGCTTGTGGGTGCCCCCTCCCGAAAAGGGGGACATTTGGACACCCCGCATGTATTTTTTTAAAACATAAAAGGGTGAGAAAAAAGGATAAAAAAACCTAAATATGCATCAATCGAATAGAGATGCCAAACTTTTTAAGCCTTGCATGAAATCAACAGTAAGGTATGAAGGTAACATGAGTTAAAGTTGGGAAGATTCAATCATTAATTTTATTTTATGATATGTTTTTTTAGAAAGTTGCTGACAATTATCCTTCGGCTGAGAAATGACACTATGAGGGGAAATTTTGTGGGGTCATAATAATCCTGGACTTACACCTAGTCTCATCTACACCCACTTAGAGAGTTTTGAATCCACGTATCATCATTAATACAAGTATGATCACCTTGCAACTTGTTGCTAGCTTTTCAAAATATTGTTTTGAAATTCAAAAATATCATTCCAAAGAGTAGCCATGTACCTCCTTTTTTTGAGCTACAAAAAGACCTTCAAGTTCTTCTATATGTTGCTTGGAAGCATGCATCTCTTCATCTCTCTTTGTATTTATCTGTTGGGCTAAACTCAACCCAATACATTTGAATGGTGACCCTAAACCTATAGACTTAGCAACAGTCATTTCCCATGTTTTGTTCATAGATGAAGCCATATCATAGGAGTCTATTTGTTCATCCTTAACTTGATTTTCCTCTCTACCAATACCCCTTCTAGTGTTGTTTGTATGTGGACAATGGAGCATTTTAGCATGTGACCAATAAAAAAAATTCAGAAAGATTCTAGAACAAGATGTGGGTATACAAGTAGAGTTGGGTGATAATACTACATACAATATTACTAAAATTGGAACCATCTCTTTTAGGATGCCATCAAGGGATAATATTGATTGGAAATATGTTTTTTATGTACTATAATTAATTAGTAACATTTTTTCTATCTCATCTATCACAAATAAGAAGCGTATAATTGAGCTCGATGATCAGAAGTGCATTATTAGATATTGCAACCATGAATTTCCTTGATTTCTAAAGGTGTGTTGGAAGGAGGCCCTTACAAGCTTCTTGTCAATACTACAAAGGATGATACCCTAGTGCATGATAGTGGAAATCTGTGCAAGTTGTGGTACAAGCAATTTGGTCACTTGAACCATGGAGCTCTTCCACTCTTGATGGATATGGTGTAAGGATTTCCAAATTTCAAGGTAGAGAATATTGAAGAGGGTATATGGTGTGCACTCAATGAACATTCAAAGATTGATTTTCCATATAATGAGGAAAAATCAAGAAATATTCTCAAGTTAATGCAATCATATGTTTGTGGGTCGATGCCTTCCTCTTCATTCATATATACACTATATTATGTTTATTTTATTTATGATTTCTCTCACAAAACCAAGATTTATTTTAAGAAGACTAAATATGAAGTATCTGGTAAGTTTAAAGAGTTCAAAGCATTGGTTGAAAATCAAATGGGGAAAATATCAAAATGATTTAATTTTAGGGGAGAGAACACCTCCAAGGCTTTTGATACCTCTTGAAAGGAAACAAGGATAAAGAGGGTGCTAAGAATGGGGTTGTATAGTAACAAATACATCATTGAGATAGATAAAACGGTGATCCATGATGTGGATTTACCCATCTATCTTTAAGACAAAGCTTATAACATAGCTGTCTATATCTTGAACCAATGTCCTCACAGGATCTTGAAGGAAAAAACACCAAATAAATATTTTACTAGTGAGAAGTGACAAGTATTACATTTCCATATCTTTTTGTTTGTCCAATTTATAATCATATTCATGATAAGAAAAGGACTAAACTTGAACCCTTGAATATAAATTGGATATTTGTTGGATAGAATAATACGTCTGAGGCTTACTAAATCTAAATTCAAGTTCAAATGAACATATTGGTGAGCAAGGATATGAAGTTTAATGAGGATGAATGGTCTTCAAAATCATAGAAACATCCTACAGTGATTAATGAACACAAAAAGCTTGTTGTTCCAGATTCTATTCTAAAATTGAAAAAGAAATCAAAGTTAGATCAACAAGATTTTAGTAAAAAGATAGAGACCTCATTATTTTCTAGTGTATCCTGGAATTCAATATGGCTTATTCAAACATTATAGGGTGTATAGGAACAAGTGGGAGCATCTATGTCCACATCTCAGGTGAGTCATCAAACTATGAAATTCCCTACATATGTTGCACTATTGTCCTGACTATTCTTCACACATATCTCTCCCTTTTTCAGAGGTAGCTTCTAAGAAGGTACAAAAATATGTCATTATTGAGTAGTATAACTCCTTTCTTGAGAATGATCTCTTGGATATGTTCCAAGACCTACTAGGGAATCAATGATTGATTTCAGATGGTTTAACAAGATCAAGCATGTAGTTGATGGGAGAATTGAAAAGTGTAATGTTCCTTTTTGGAAAAGCCTTAAATTTTCAATAGGTTTCTGTGTGTGTGTGAGGCTTAGTGATGTGTTCTAGAAACAATTTAGCCACGTATAGTTTTAGATTCACCTTTACAAATTTCACCCAATTAAATGTGCATAAAAAACTAATGTGTATACCAAAATAAAGTACTCCAAGCACTCAGATAGATTTATGAAAGTTCATAAATTTACATATGTATATAGCTCGTACATTACAGATAAATAAAATAGAGGATATTTTTTCACATTAACCAACTAAATACACGAATACATTATAAAATCAAGGAACCTATGACCTCTCTCTCATATTGTGCTTCTAGAGTGGTAGTTGAAGAAGGAATGTGACCAGCAATACATCATAAACTTTAGCAAGGGAATATTCTATGTGTTCTTCCCTCAGGGTACTATGATTTCAATGGTCCATAGTTAATAGATTTGTAATCCAGCAGATGGGAGGCTCGTGGCCCTTACTTTGAGGCTAATATGACATATAAATTCCCCCCACAAACTATCGAGGTACACCCAGAATTCTTAACACTACTTCAGTATTCTCTCTCCAGCTCCAAATGGCCCAAAATTGATAAATTCGTGGCATTGGTGTCTATATAATACTCAAAGTTGTGGGTCTCCCTAAACTTAGTTACAACAAAGAGGGATGTTGGCTTTATGTCCAAAATGTGTCCATTTCCAAGAGACAATTACCACAACCTTGGTATTGGCAAGGGATTCAGCTCGATCACCCTTTGGAATCCTCCAACAAGTAATAATAACCCATGACCTATATAAAAGCAAGGAATGTAGACCCCTTCATTCTTAATCTCTGCCTCTATAGAACTCAAGGAAATCAACCCACAAATTTGACTGATTTCTGGCTTGGGAAACAGTGAAACTTTTGCTTCTTTGAGAAAGGACTATCACACCTACAAAATCAGATTATGATGCCAATAATATATGTGCCAAAATTCTCATAATA
This sequence comes from Pinus taeda, assembly GCA_000404065.3. Classification (NCBI taxonomy): domain Eukaryota; kingdom Viridiplantae; phylum Streptophyta; class Pinopsida; order Pinales; family Pinaceae; genus Pinus; species Pinus taeda. The sequence goes on from APFE030613920.1 coordinate 20,776, forward strand.
TCTTTAGAAATAAGCACAAAATAAAATCCCACTAGGATGGAAAGAATGTTAACCAAAGAAGGGAAAACTAGCTAGAGTAGCAATTAAATGTACCAAAGTTGGGTTAAGGATCTCCCTTGAGACACTTTGGTTGAACTCTCTTGATCTCACCTTCAGCTAAAAGTAGAATAGTAAGTTATAATGATCGCCAAATGAGCTCCTTCCCCTCTTTATAATTTCTCTTTGAGCAACCTCTAGAATTTCTTTCAAATATTATTTTATTAGTGAGGGTCACTTTCCACTAAATAGTTTTTTGTCACATTTTTAATAAAATATTAATTTTCCACCATTCTCCAATAAAATAGTCATTTTCTGCCAATCTCCAAAAAAAAAATCCCCATTTGCATAAATAACCACAAATTCCAAAAAAGTACAAAATATGCTTATTGTAAAATGATAGGGACATTACAGTCTTCCATGCCTAATATTTCTTGTCCCAAGCAATCCACCTATATGTCTAAGTCCCATACTTTAATAAAAAACCTAGATACAAGAGCCATAATTCTTTCATCCCCATGAATATTAAAACTAATGATTTTTGTGGCATGTGCCATTGTTGAGACCAAATGGTTCTTTGGTAATCTTGCATATACTGTTTCCCATCTATTTTGAAACTACAAATTTAAATTTCTCTAGTACCATGGAGTCCGTAGTAGAATGGTTTTCTAGATCCCAATAGACAAAAATCCATTTCACCAAGGATTCAAAAGTAGCTATTGCATTAGCACCATTAGGCCCAAAATCCCCTAGCATGGCATCTCTATTCAAGGATTCACAAGTTTCCTCTAGTAGGTATGCAACAAATATTCCATGTATTGTTGCAAACTTAAAGTGAACACCCATTAAGGTAGAGCTATGTGCATCCATCAATGATGAATTGCAGACTTTAACATTTCAGTTCTGGCTAGAGTCTTAAATTCCCTCCAAACTAACACAACCATATTCCATGGAATAGGCTAAAAAATCTACATGATTGCCTTCACCAATTAAATTTTTACCTTCCATATATTATTTCTACTGCCAGCTTCCTTCCTTTGATAAAGTAAGAAGAATCTTCAATGTTGGGCTGTGTTATATTCTTTCCACATAGTTAACAGGGGGTTTGAGGGGTACCCGTAACCCCACTTTATGGGGTTTGAGGGCAGCGCCCTGGAAAATTTTGATTTTGGACCCTATGTTAGGTTGGGCGGACCCACCTATGGTTTTGTGCATGATTTTCACACATGTTTTTTTCGGACGCGATGGTTTTTTCGGTCCATGGTTTTGGATGCGATGGTTTTCGGTCCATGGTATTGGATGCTTCGGCGTGTATAAATATGTATTGTAACATTGAAAGGAACATAATAAAAAATCAAGCTGGTAGTCTCGGTTTTGGGATCCAGTGGGAAATCTCTGTGTATATGTGTTTTATGTGTTATTCTCTCGCATTTTTATTTTTTTCTGTGATTTAGAATTCGTATGCAGGTAATTTCTGTATGGGGTTAAAAACCTACACTTTGGAGGAGCAGGCGGTTCTGACTATAATGTTCCTTTCTTAGAGCTAGTGGTTGGACATGGATATATTATATGAATGGAACTTACACTTCTTAATATAACAAGATCCAACATGTTTCATGCATATGTTGTATTATATTCTATGTTATCTGGTTTACTCTAAATGATATATGTATCTGTTTACTTACGCATGCATGTGTAGCTTTATGTGTATGTATGTATGAATCTTTCTGAAATGTGTTTTTGGTTTAACCATCACTTGTGATTGCTAGCTAACTTGCCTTCCATGTTGTGATGCATATTTTCTCATGTGTTCTGTTCTTAACTCCGTGCTATCACAGGTTTCCAAGGGGTGCACCCATCTCAACCCCCGTGTGTTATAACATCTCATGCACCTTCCTTGGCTCACTCCATCTGTTACACCCTTTCTACCAACAAAGTTATCTTACTTTCCTCTATGCGAAATCACGGTCAAGGCATTACCGTACGATCCACAACCGATACTCCTACACCAAACCGTTTGACGTATAATTTATATTTCTAACTGGGGAGATCCCCTGACATGTTGGTGGGTCCAGCACCATCAACAAATGTATATGTTATCTAGTAGTCTTGAAATTGATAATGAAAAATATTAAGCATAGATAATAAGTTAATTGTTAATTTATTGTGTTTCCATCTTATCTATTGGATGAGAATAATGTGATATTTAAGGGACAAGATAAGGAGGTAGTAAGCTAATTATTGACATAGTGAGGGGTGTTTAATATGTTACTATCGAGATACCATTATACAACCATTTGAGTATTTGACCCAACTTTCACCTACTCAGGTTCGTTAGAGCTATTTGATGGTGATAGATTTGATCCAAAGTGTCCATATTTCAGACTTGTAATTCATGTTATAGGAATTGATATCATTGTATACAAAGCATTTGCAATGAAAATATTAAGTTCCATGCAATTCCATTCGATGAGAATAATATAATATGCAACAAACAAGATGAGAAGACAATAATCTAATCACTAGCTTACTGCATAGTGTTTAATATTTTCCCATCAAAGTATCCCACTAGATGTGAAGATTGTCATTGGATTCAAGAATCACGAGCATGTACTCATTTTTATAATCGAAAATAGGATAATCCATTTACCACTCATAATAATTGATTTGCATTACGTGAGGAAGAAGAAGATAAAAATTTGTTGATAGTTTCATTGATCGAAGTATTCTATCGATCGTTGGGATTGATCAAATCACAATGATAATATGTGAGGGATTTTATCTCTCTCCCCTCATTTCTATAGAGTTGGCACTCCTCTTTTGCAAATAATTATTACAGAAATGAAAAATAATAGGAAGAAAAAAGGGCTTAAGATAGGACTAGGCCTTAGGATAAATAAGAAAAAGAAAGGACATCAAATGGGACCAGGGCTTATATATTTACATTAATATGGTATACATTAATACAAAATTGAATAAAATTATAAAACCATCAATGATTAGTGGATACTGAATCGAGATATATCCTTCAAAAAATATATTGACTATTCATAATTTGCAGTTTTCAATGTTATTTCTTTGGGTCATTTTGTAAAATAGTCTATAAGTGTCAAAATATATGAATATCCTTTACAAGGATTTGGATTTATTGATCTAATGACATTGAAATCCCTATTAAGGGATTTTTTGAGGTAAAGTTGGGCCTAAAAATGAAAACTCTAATAAGAAAATCAAATTAAAAAAAAATAAAACAATAAGATTCAAGATGACAATGTGATCTATAAGGTGAAATGTTTCGTGAGGGAAAAGAAGAAAACTATTTTTTATTATCTTTTTGGCTTAACTTCTCATAGGTTTACACAAATTTCAAGTGTAGGAACCCATTGGATGTTATGCCACATATAACGAGTACACATTTTGCATGTTTTTAGTATATGTGCACCAAAAAATATTGTAAACACATTAATGAAACATGTCTCTTTTGAATAACATATGTTTTAATGTATATTCAACATTTTTTGGTGTGGATCTACTCAAAAGTATGTAGAGTGGATATTCTTTGAGTATGGAATTACATTCTACATCCAAAGGTTTTCATGCTTGACGCTTGCAAAACCTATAAGGGGATAAGCCAAAAATACAATTAAAACGTTTAGTTTTTTTTCTTTTACTTTAAAGTTACATAACTCTTATCTTATTATTTCAATTGTTAATTTATTCTTTTCCTTCAAATGCCCATTTTAGATCTCAAAATTCCCATAATAATTGTGAAAATGGGTTTTCCAGAGAAATGGGTTTCAAGGCATATTTCTTCATTTCATTTTTCTTGAAAATTTGTAGCAAGAAAAACATTTTTCGATTATCACATAAGCATCTTTAAATAATATCGACCATTAAACTAGTTAAGATAAATTTATGAATACTTACCAAAGGAGAAAAGTTTTCACTACAAACCCCTTCATGTAATTCATGAAGAACCAGTTGATATTTCCTAGGATTCAAACATCTTAATAACATTCTAGCAAAATTTATTTTGAAGAAAATTCCAAAAATTAAAAAATTGTTATTGCTTTTTATTTTAAATGTGATGCTCTCTTTTAGAGCTATGGCTACTAGGAATTGCCTTGATTTTAAATAAAAGACAATATATTTGTACTAGACACATATTGTAACAAGGCCGTATAGATAGTGTTTCCTGCAGCTTAGTTTAATTATTGAAATTTTGAATGTATGAACCAACTCCTACATTTAAACAAGGGCTACAAAGTAGGGTAGTTAAATTGGTGATTACTTGTTTTATGTAAACCATGAGATTCATAGCCATGTGGGTCAAACCAACAAAGAAAATAAACATTCTTAATTCATAAAATTCATATATATCATTACTTAGACACATCAATTAAGCAAACAAGTTTTAGATTCCTTATATTGGAAATTTGCTCTCACTCTCTATATATGAATTAATAATACCTAGTATAGTTGTTAGAATAATGTTTTTAACAATGTTTTTAATTTCTGAGTTAAGAGTGTAATTTTTTTAAACTCCAATTTAATTAGTATAATAATATTTTATTTATAGTATTTTTGTGAACAATAGTGCGGAAAGATGTTTAATTCATTAAAAATTTAAAAAGATATTTTATTCATTCAAATTAAAAAAAAATAATAAAAAATAAAATAGGGAACTCTTTAACAATTAAGAAAAAATAAAATATATAAAACTATTTTAAGATTACAACCTAATTGTAAATCAAATTGATGTATAATAATTTGTTATTGGCTGAAAAACAATAATGTTTTCATAAGACTTTCACTACATCAACTTTTTTGGACAAATGTATATAGCCACTTTATTACATGATAAGAAATTACACTAACTTTCCTACCCTAACAAAATGTTGTTTTTAATACTTAAAATGAAAATGAAGTCGACATTAGATTTTAAACTTCTCTAGTGTTTTTTGTAAAGAAAGAATTTGTATTTCACATATGTTTCTCAGATATCATGAAGTGTATAGTAAAAAGAAACAAAACACACTCCAACTAAATTCAAATCTCCTTTCCTTAAAAATAATTCTCCTTTCCACGTTTAAAAATAAATTCAGAAGTTCTATGCTTTATATATATCTAAATATCTAAATTATTTATTGCGTTTAAGTGGAGATTGTTAATTACTAGAAAATAAATTTACCAATAGGTGAGGTGGTGCCAAAAATATGTTTCTATAAACAAAAGGAAGAAACCAAGATAAGAATAGCTTTGGAGTAGAACCAAGATACAAATATCTCTTAGTAGAACCACGATACGAATATCTTTGAGTAGAACCATGACGCGTTTACTTGGAAATTGTTAATTACTAGAAAATAAATTTACCAATAGGTGAGGTAGTGCCAAAAATATGTTTCTATAAACAAAAGGAAGAAACCAAGATAAGAATAGCTCTGGAGTAGAACCAAGATACAAATATCTCTGGAGTAGAACCCAACAGTTAAAATTGAGTTAGGTTAGTGGTGGTAAACTTGTAAATTTCAACCACTTCACTCTCTATAATAATGTAAAAATTATTTGAGGAGTGAAAGTATTGCTATGGAAGATATTTTTTATAAGCTAGACTATTGTATAGAAACTGTAAAACTATTGTAAATGAATTGAATATTTTTAAAACAGCTTGACTAACGAATATTTTATTAATATAAATTTAAGCTTTAAGGAGCTGCAGATTTCAAATCAATCTCAATCGGTTAAAAACACAACTTTTGCAAGCCTGTAAAGTCAATGTGTAGTAGTATTCCCAGTATTCCCACTGTGTGTTGATTTGTAACAGAAACCAAACCAAAAAATCTTTATAAGATCTTAACCTAAATTAAAGTTGATTTAAAATTTTATAAAGTGAGAAGAAGAAATATAAATATAAAATTATATATAATTAATTAGAGGTATATAGTGAGACACACACAAAAAATCCAAACCATTAAAATTAACTTAAATTTTATCAAGTGAGGAAGTATAAATTTTATTTACAATTAAAAAACAAACAAAAAAAAAGAAATTCAAATCATTTTTTTTTATAAGATTCTTAAACCCACTTAATAATTAATTAAAATTTTATAAAATGAGAAAAAGTGTATTATTTAGTACAATAAAAAAACAAAACCCGTAAGTTTGAGAAAAAATATATATATTTACAATAAAAAACCAAAACAAAAATAACAATAATAAATTAGTAATAAGATTTTCCTTTAGCTTTAAGGCACTAAAATATATCCCAAAAAGATATCCCAAAAAGATTTTCCTTTAGCTTTAAGGCACTAAAATATATCCCAAAATATTATAGTTATCTCAAGAGCATTTTTAAAATAGTTTAAAACGTCGAATATATTTGTTTATTTGTTTAACAGCCTAACAACCTTCTGTATATTCTTTACATCACTATATTTTTTTAAAATTTTTACATGTTCATATTGTGGGTTGTCGATGAATCAGAGAGGACAGACTGCGTGCTCTGTATTCTCGTCTCCCGGTGCCCTGTAAGCTGAAAAACAGATTAAATGAATGCAAATAACGCTGAATTTACGACAGTATTGGATATTTCATAGCTTAAAAAAATTCAGTTCAGAGTAGAATCTGCCTGCTTGTCAGTGCCGTACATTACAATTTCCCATCAATTTCCGGACACTGGAGTTTCGAATCTCGATATAAGAAAAAGCTCTCCCCATATTCCAACTATCGTTGACAATTTGAGGGCTGTAAATTATAATGGCGCCTTAGAAGCAAGTGCTTGGCCAGCGAATTTGAGATATTAATTTGAAATGGGAGTAAATCAATTTGGCGTATTGTGCGAACAAGAGTTTGGGTAGGTGTTCCAAACTCTGGTAGGCCCACTTCGATCAACGCGATGCCACCCCAACATTTACCACTATTTATGTTGAACTAATAAATTACTCCCGAAAATTGATGAATTCATGCGCTGACAACTAACTGCAATGGTACGAATTGTAATGATATCGCAATAAAATTTTAAGTAATAAAAATGAAAATAATTAAATTAAATTATTAATAAATTAAATGATTGCACTCTTTTGGAGAAATTCTCGTCTCCCGTGCCCTGAAAGTTGAAAAACAGATTAAATGGATGTAAATAAAGCTGAATTTACGATCCTGTATCGGATATTTCATAGCTTAAAAAAATTCAGTTCAGAGTAGAATTTAATTGATTGTTAGCGAGTGTTATTTGTGTGATTATATGTGTGATTATAGTAAAGTTATTGCTATAGTCCTGACACCCATGGTTAGACTATACTTCTAAAAACATCTCTGACAGGACCAAATGCCATGCTAACCATACATACCACGCTATGCATCGCCAAGCGGATCTGAGATGTGAGATGTGACGCTCCATGTTTTCGATTGTTCCATTTTTCCGAGCAGCGAAACCTGTTTTCCCATTGTTCCATTTTTCCGAGCAGCGAAACCTGTAATTAATGATGCAATAAATATTTCTTACCTACAAACAAAGGCAAATCCTATTTCCAACTCCACTGCATTATAAATGCACTCTGACATGCAAAAGGAATAGGGGTTGCTTTGCATTTATATTTCTTTCAAAGTTGACTTTGGCATGTTAGCAGCAAGGCAACCCCTATTCCCCTTGCATGTCAGACTGTGGAGTTGGAAATAGAATTTGCCACACTACAAACAACTGCATCCAAGTTTGAATTTGCAAGGACGGTTGAAATTTGAATTTTGAATTTATATTTACCGCTCAGCTAATGTTTTGTTGCAGTTCGAACGCACTCTTTCCATACCGAGCGGTCACCATGCGCTCTGCTATGCTGGGAAGCTCCTGCTGGGCACCGAGCGACATCATCCGTCGACATTAGAATTCCTACCTCGACTGCACTGCCGCTGCAGCTGCTCCCGTCCTCGTCTATCGTCCCGTCGTCCGACAAGCCATCTTCCAGGGCAGCGCCAAGTTCGGCTTGACATTCAGCACAATCCACCTCTGCTACGCCGGTTTCAGTGCAGATCGTGAGCCTTCCAGAAAACGCTAGATTGGGAGGTTCATTGGGCCCGACGTTTTCTTTCTATTTAGATTTGTCTTCAGTGGAAAGCGTTCAGAATGAAAGAGGTTTAGTTGTTTGTAGAAAGAAACTGTGAGACGTGATTTCATATTCGTAACCGTGAATGCAAGACATGTATTGCTACAGCCGAAATTTGTTGGTTTTTACTCCATTAATTTGCCATTTAATCAAGGAGCGCCACATGCATTTGCCATTTTAATTAGCTAAAATTCTGTTGGAGATTGGTAAATATTAGTCAAGGTGCTTCAAATATGCTTCCTGGTTGTTTTTTTTGGCCTGCGGATATTTTAAGTAAGAGAAAGCCGTATTTATAAAAAGGAAAAATTAGCCTGCTCTTTTTTTATTTGCTTGTGGATATTTTAAGGAAGAGAAAGCCGTGTTTATAAAAGGAGAGGAGGCACTTTAAAAAAGGAGAGGCGGTCCTTTAAAAAAATTGAAGCTAGAGAAGCGCACAAATAATAGGAATTGATGAATTGATGAAGCTGTTTTTCTTTTTTATTTGCAGGCAGAATAAATTGGAAATTGATGAAGTTTTCTTCTTTTTTATTTGCTCATATAATTCTTTTAAGTGTGGCCTTTTTTTGCCTATTTAAAAGTTTTAAATAGGATAAAACTTATTTAGAAAGGTAGAAAGCGATATTATAAAAGTGTCTTTTACTGCATTAAAAAACAAGCTACATAGTAATCATTATTTGCAGTTTTGTTTAAATATAATTCAATTAAAATAAAAGATTATAAAAATTTGGTAAAATGGAAGTTTACAAAAGTATATGGAGAACCCTACAAGCTACATAGTAATCAT